>OFHS01002030.1:3029-23445 GCA_900245855.1 Calvadosia cruxmelitensis
CACATAATCCATTCAACAACAAATACACAACATTAAACGAACTGTGAAAAGATTATAAAAATAAACTATATCCATCTCCCTTGCTTTGAAATACTAACCTAAGTTTGCTGACTTGACATTGAATGTTGGGGTCCAAAGCCAACACCTATTCACAAAATGATAGTACAATAGCCCATCAGAACATAATTTTTATTAATAGCTGAGTCTATGGAATTATTTTTATTGCACTAAGGTAACATCAAGTACTTGGAAAAACTAAAACAGAGCATTGGCAACATGATATGGAAACACAGTTTTCTAATAGTCTACAATCAGAGCTGTCTTAAGACCTGGCTACATTATCGGTGAAACTAGCGCAAATGCTGGGTTGAGATTTGTGCGAGCTTTTGCTTAGCATGCCACATTCATGCTTCCTGTTTGTTCGCGAGCAACAGCGTTTGTATTGTTCATACAGAGCCATGACCTGAAAACTGACCCATCAGCGTCACACTTTGCTTTCATTGTTCAGTTTTGATCAATCATCAACAGTTACGAAATCTAATCAAGTCCATTTCGTGATTTGAGCTATGACTGCAGAGCGAGTAAAATTCGTGATTTCAACTTAATGCAAATGACTCATTGCTATTGTTCTGCTATTTGCAAATGGCTACTCGCTAGCTATTTGCCATAATGTGGCCAGGACTTTAGGCAAGAACCTAAGAGAACAATTGAGAAATGGTCTCTTCACACGGGTCGTTACTTAATTCATTCATTACATGTAAACCTTATTTGAGAATTGAAGGTAAGATTTGAAGGTGGTCATTTAACACAGGTGGTTGCTTACGAAAGGGGAATGTTAAGACACGTTTGATTGAAATATGCAGTATAATGTAAAACATGATTTTGGACAAAAAATGGAGCCTGAGACTCTGTTGACTTCGTCTTGTAGATAATTTTTTTAAATGCCATGTCCTTAATCCTTTTTCATACTAGATTTTAGAACAATAAGCAATTCTACAAACACTAGCCAATGGCTAGGAATGAGCGAGAATTATCAACGAATAATACTGTGAAGATTACAGATATTCTTGCCTCACAAACAGCCTTCACAAATTCAAGAGCAGGATGCCGCAGCGTTAAATGCGACCCAGGGAGCTCCGGAAAGACGTCATTGTGCTCTTGTTGCTTGGGCAACATGCGCTGGATCTTTTGCGTAATACTGCAACGAGAAATTGACCTACAGTCAGCCACCATATGATATAGTGCCATCGACCCATAGTGCTTATCACACAGCAAGACTTGAAACCATACAAGAAATCGTGCCAGCTACTGTACAGCTTTGTACTTAACACAAAAAAACAAAATACGGGGATCTGAATGTCCCAAGTTACCATTGAACCAATCCATTGCTGCAACAGAAAACTGTCTCAGTGGAGCAGAGTGGGCAAAGGGTCAAAGAAACTGAGATGGGAAGAGATAGGTACATTTTTGTTACCAGTGGTGGAAGTAAGCTGAATTGTTCCAAACAAATTGGTTCTGAATGGCATAACAGGGGAATAAATAAAACACAGCAAATTCTCCTCACCCCATCAGTTGCTCTGATAGCTCATTCTGCACTCGACTTTGAGCAAAATCAACCAAACTTGGTGTGGCCATTGTTTCGGCCATAATCTGGAAAAAGAGAAGGAAGCTCAGAAGTTACGAATCCATAAAATGGGAATTGATAGTGTATCGTGATGTAGGTTCGTGTAACTTGTCTGTTGTACCTAATCGTGACACGTGGCAGCGCATGACCATACGCCGTGTCAGTAGGCGAAGGAACAGGCTGTTCCCATAAAGTTCAGCAACCGTACAATACATACATACATACATAGATATATCTTGTGATTGAACACAACAAAAGAGTTTACTTACAAGATGTGAGAAATAAGAAGTAAGTGCATGGTCAGAATCATCATGCAAGCACATGTGCTTGTCTGATTGGGATTGCTATATAGTCAAACTTGTATTAGCGGCTACTGCTTTAAAGCAGCCATCTGTGTATAAATGCCGCTCTTCATAACCCCCAAATAACACTTTCTATAGAAATCAACCTGGACAGAAAGGCCACCTGTCTATAAAGGTCATCTCTATCAACTCCAAAAGGTGAACATTATAGACAAGTTTCACTGTATTTGTAAGCATATAAAGTATACAACCTAAGATATCGGCACAGTAATCAGGACACTTCGAGTAAACACCAAGGCAAGACAACAAACATGTTGAAAGCATTCAATGTACCTATATCCAATGACAACCTGTGTTAATAGACCACTTTTTATTGGTTCTGGGGTGTTCCTCCAGACAAATGTGACTGGTGATATACAGTCAAACCTGTATTAGCGGCCACCTCTATAGAGCAGCCAATCCAAAATGATACTTTCTATAGAAATCAACCTGGATAGAAAGACCACCTGTTTACAAAGGTCATTTCTCTCAAGTCCCAAAAGTGAACATTATAGACAGGTTTCACTGTATGGCAAAGGTGAACAGAGAGACGGTTTCAGTAACTTGACATCATATTGGCATTCTCGCTTGTTGACCAGTTGAGATACCAGAGATAAGCCCCCTAGGAAACTGCTAAGCTTCTTAGGGAGCTATTAAGCCCCCTGGGGGTGCTGTTATGCACCTTAAGAAGCTCGCTACGGATCGTTTTATCTAACAGTGTGATTTCCTACACATGTCAATAAATGAATGAATTAAATTATGCCACAGATACCTGGGCTTGCGTGGTGACCCTTGGTTTCACAGGGGTCTCTCCTGTTGATTGAAGTTGAAGTTGCTCTTTGATATGCAGGAAGATATTGTTAATGTGGCCGGCAATGACAACCTACAGAAACAACAGCGAATCTCACTGACAAAACACACAATACATGTCGTAAATGGTAGCAAACAAGTGAAATCACTGTTGCAGCAATACCTGGAAGACGTCTTGGCATGATTCTGCCTTCGGTAGGAACTTCCGAATGTTCCAGTTCATTTCGACTTGATACTGCAACGAAATAAAAGAAATGTGCAATACAAAATCAAAGAAATAATGTCCCAAGATACGGTGCAATACTGTTATTGTTTTCAAGACAAAATTTGTAATACTAAGTGAGTCCAGATACTAAGTAGCTAAACATAATTTGATTTGAATAGTAGTGTGGCGGTCTCATCAAGCATTTACGTCACAACACAGACCGCCAATCAGCGCTTTCCGTCAGTCGCTATAAATGTCTTGTATTTCGTAATGTCGTTCTCTTGCAATCTGTACTCTCGAGCCTTTGGACGGGCTGGCTACCCTCCGTCGTATCTGCCACAATTATATATACTCAACTATATCCACTTGCCTCTGTCTTCGATCTACACATCTACAATTACATATCCCACCACAGTAGCCTTGTAGTCACATCGCGTCGTAATCATGTGGCCTCTCTCTCGTGTAATCCTTGTTTTGTAATCCACGTTCAGTTGGTCACAAGTTGTCAAATGCACATGATGTGTGTTTATTGAGTTCTTTACAATTCGGATAGAGCTTGGTTCTCAAACTGAAGTGATATTATGCGAGTTGTGAATTCTAGATATTAAGCAAGATGGAAATAACGGGTTACACTGTAGCTTATTATCACACATCGTTGAAATCTATTCGTCATACAGCGAAACCTCGTTAATATCACTATGGCTTTCCAGCCAAAAATCGTGATAATAAGCGGATTGTGATATTGAGCGGCTAGAATAGTTGATTTAGACAGAGCTAGGTTCTCAAACTGAAGTGATATTAAGCTAGTTGTGATATTAAGCTAGTTGTGATATTAACAGGGTTACACAGTACTGCCTTTCCCGATTCACCTCACACACTATTCCACATTTTAGTTGAACCAACAGCAGGATACTAACCATCTTTGAGCATAGCTATTGAAGTCAAACACTGCCTACAATGTACCCTTATGTAGGACGAACGTGATAGACTTAGTAATAACCAAACGAAAGAACCTGACAGTCAAAACTACCCTCAAAATTCCAACCTTTTGCACTACGTCATTTGACTCTTCATCGCTGTCATTCATAATGACGTCATCAAGAGCATCTGAAGTTGGCATCACACCTCGGACACCACCGTGATTAACCTGAACAAATTGGAAGTTCGGAGCAAGTTTGACAATCAACAAACTAGCCACACAACAAGAGGCATTCTTTAGAGCAAAAATATATTAAGATGACATGATAATGGAATCAATGTGATTATCGTACAGTCAAACTTGCTTAATATCCCATCGCTTAATATCCCACAAAGCCAATTTTCACTTGCTGGTTGCCGTACAAACTCTCATATTCTTACCTTGCTTTATATTCCCTCGGATAATATCCCATCTCGCTTAATATCCCACTAATTTCTAACAAATTTCACTTGAAACTCGCTTATTGTCCCGTTTTAAGAATCTCTTACAATATATGTGAACTTTTCTGAACATTTTGCATTGAGGGATTCAGACAACATGTCACTTGTTGCTCTGCCAGAGTCACTATATTAAAACAAAGGATTACTTGTTTATACTTAGTCTGGTTAATATCCCACCTCGCTGTATATCCCACTTTTGGACTCCACGAAGGGCGGGATATTAAGCAAGTTCGACTGTATTATCAAGCGAATAAATTAATTTGATCGCTGGATCTGTTTGGAACATACTGGGAGACTTCAACAATATTGAGACATGATCAACACAACCAAAAGGAATCTTCCGTATCTGAATATCCTGCTGCTCGCCAAAATGACATCATATGTCGCATATCATTGTGCATAAACCAATCTCCATTATATAAGCTGACCCTCAGTTCTCCTTACAGCACGTCAAAAAAGTATCATCATCATCATCATCATCATCATTTATTCAGGGTCTAATTAGCCATCAGGCTATTTTACACAGGGCTGATACAAGATCAATATAACTTATATTTACAAGATCAAATCAAGGCAGCACTCAAATACAAGCCGAGGTAGCATTTAATACAAAGAAGTGAGTGCTAGTAATTGATTAATGCGCTACTTATATACAGTACAGTGAAACCTGTCTATAACAGTCACCTTTAAGACCTGAGGAAAACGACCTTTATAGACAGGTGGCCTTTCTATCCAGCTTGATTTCTATAGAAAATATCCTTTTGGGGTTATGAAAAATGGCCTTTCTACACAGGTGGCTGCTCTATAGAGGTGGACGCTAATACAGGTTTGACTGTAGTGATAAAAGCAAACAGATTTAAGCATATGGTAAGTCAAGCTCTGGAATTTGAAAGTAAATTCAGGAGCCTTAAATTTGATTAATAATTGCAGCAATATGATAAAATTAGTAAATTATTACCTGGTTTAGCCAAACGAGATATTGCCAACACGAAACAGGAGATAAGTCAATGCTGTGAAATAGCTCCTTCGCTTGAATGTTCTTTAAAATGTACTGAACGTACGCAGCTGCATCTTTCACTCTGTCATTTGACCAAAACAAAGACAAAAATAAAAATAAACAAGGCAATTTTAATTGCAATTATCACAGTATAGAGAAACATTTGCAATCTACTGACAATTGCAATAAGCAGCGCACACCTCGCTAACAGTTACTTAAAATTCTTTAAATAAATGTTAATAAAGGTCGTAAACTTGAAACTCGTAAAAATTGTTGTTTATCTTTTTGTGATTGAAGCTTGTTAAATTAAAACAGCAATTTAACATAGTACTAAATTGGAATAAAATACTTGAAAACAATATGTTTTTAACGAGACAGACGGTTCGTAGTGTTGATAGCCAACAAACAGGATACGGCAGGGAAATAACAACATTTAAAATTACCTTCGCTTTTTGGTACAAATGATGATTTTGTTGAAATTAGCAAAGACGATTGTCGATCCGAGTCGCTTTAGCTCTGTTATAAGCTGTAAATACAAGAACAATGTTTTAAGTTATGTCAACACTCAATTAGTCAGGTAACTGATTAATGAAACGGACAGGCATCAAGTAAAATAGAACAGTTTGTAAACAACAATAATCAACATTGTCAAATTCAAACAATATATAATCAGTATATACTCGATCAAATAATCAATCAATCAATCAATCAATCAATCAATCAATCAATCAATCAATCAATTCATTAATCAATCAATCAATCAATCCATCCATCAATCAATTAATCAAACAACCATTCAATCAGCTTAATTGTGGAATATTCAGCTAATTGGTACAACATCCGCAAGTGATGCACAAATCCAAAGCAAGACAGTACTTTAGATACAACCGGAACAGTGGTATAATGAGCCGAGAGCATCACAGCAAAGTCAATGATGAATTAGTTCCAAGTAAAACAACTGGGCATCATGGAGTCCAACAATAGGAAGCCAAATAGCAGTACAACAGTCAAAAGGTGGCAAAACAATTGTGCTAAAAAGAAGTCTGAAAAATCAAAGGAAATCAACATAGCAAATGTAAACAACTTGCCTGCAAGAAGAGCTTCTTCATCAATCCATGCACAAGACGACAAAGGGCGGGGTCAAATAACAATGACGACGGAGACCTCAACCATCTTCAAGTACAAAAACATCATAAGTCAATTACAATGCCGCTTAAAACAATTGGAGTAATATTGAAAAGCATCAAAGGCGTTTTAAAACGATCTAGCAAGTAGTAGCTAGCAGAAAAATCATTGTGATTAAATAGCCCCAATTTTATCTGCTGGTAACAGTAGGAAGCAGGGCTTTGTGATGAAATAGCTATTGACACGGATGCAAAATGGTGTTTACCTGTAAAAGTGCACCAGCTGATTATCAGCAAATGGGTTTTCGAAAGCAGATACTTCGTGTAGCCAGCTGTGGACCAACCCTTTCAGAACCCTACGCAATAAACAGCACAGATAAGAATCAACTGTCACAAATATGTAAAACTCAGAGGAACATTTTGGAGCTTGAATCTACATTCCTGGTTCCTCAACTCCCAAGTTCCTTATACTGATTAGATCATCAGCCCACGCAGCCACACAAATCCAAATTCCGCCTCTTACAATCTATTACAACTTTTCTAACAGGATTTGAAGCAATATTAACCTGAAGGAATTGGAGCACAAGGCAGCTTCGTCGTAAGACGTAACCATGGACAACGAGCCTGTCGTTAACAGGTCTTCCATTGATGCCTGCAAGACAATTAACAAACCATTACTTTTTCAACGTCACAGATGGAAAATACGAGAAAAAGATGTTCTAGGCACAGGAAACTACTATTACAATACAAACATACTTGTTGCTGCTTAATGCTCTTGACTCAGAATAGGAAATATGCCAATTTCTCAAGATATACGGTAGTTGCAATTATGTAACCTGATAACAAAAGTTTCTGTGTCTTTGCGTAGACAGCTTCTCTGCCAATTAAACTAACACAATTTTTAACAGACATCAGACATAGATCTCACACTTCGGATGTCTAATATTACCTCTAAAGACAGACAAAGGGTCTTTTAAACAATTTATCAAGTTTCCTATGGGCATTGTCTTTTTCATATACCGTATTACAATCATGCATAAGCTGATCACATGCAAAAGTCGACTCCCAATTTCCCCCTCAAATATGAAATTTCAGCTTATTTAATGAATTATTAAACTAGTACATGTATAAGCCAAAGCAATATTTTGAGACAAACTCTTTGGTGGTAGATATTCAGCTTATACACGGATATATGGCACTTCGGCATCCTTTCCATATTATTATTGCAAAGTTAGTAATTAGAAAATATTGTGGAATAAACTGTTTAATTGCTACTACTGACTATGAGATGAATTATTATCAATTAACTATTTGTTATTTCTCTACCAGTTCTGAAATGAGTACCGCAACCCCAACATGTATAGTAAAGTCAAGCATGTATTAATGGCCACCTTTATAGAGCAGCCACCTGTGTATAAAGGCCACTTTACATAACCCCAAAATGACACTTTCTGTAGAAATCGACCAGCACGGAAAGGCCACTTGGCTATTAAGGTCATTCTCCTCAGGTCCCAGTGGTGACCATTATGGACATGTTTCACTGTTGTGTTAATATACCTAAACAAACAGCCATGGCTAAAGATCACGGTTACCTGAGGCATTCGATCAAATGACGACACTTGTCCAACAACACCATCCACTTCATGGACACGATGAGACTGGAATAAAATTGGTACAGTAAAACCTGTATTAGCGGCCACCTCTACAGAGCAGCCACCTGTGTATAAAGGCCACTCTTCGTAATACTAAAATAACACTTTCTATAGAAATCAACCTGGACAGAAAGGCAACATGTCTATAAAGGTCCTTTTCCTCTGGTCCCAGAGGTGACTGTTGTAGACAGGTTTCACTTTAAATTTAAAATTAAGACAAATTCTCATTCAGATAAACATTCATTCTGCAACAGCTTGATCGCATTGAGGCTACAATCGAAAAATGTTGGTTATACCATTTGCCATACTGGTCCTGTTAACTGATGTCCCAACTCCCTTAACCCTTGTCCTGCTATTGACGTGTATACACGTTTTCAAAACAAGTCAAAAGTAGCAACATATAACCAATCAGATAGTTAGTCCTTAGCAAGCAATCAATCAGCAATTGGTGAAGCGACTTCAAGTCTTCATCTAATTTTTTTTTAGAGCAGGACAGGGGTTAAAATCTACATTTTAGCTGCCCTACAAGAGGGAAACTAACTGACTTGGACTGCACTAAGGCTTGCCTAATCTGGCCTCCAGTGCTGTCACTTCTGTCCTACGGTTGAGACATCTGGTAGCCAATTACTGATCTTGAGTTCAAATCCAGATACAGGTGGCTTATATATTTACTCTGTAAAGTCGTAATTTACGCCAAGAGCCTCAGGCCAATGGTTTCTTGTGAGATTCTTTTGATGTTGATGAGTCTTTCAAATAAATGCTAATGTACATGCGAAAGCCTTGTCCTCGGCTTCTACACCATCACTGTAATTTGAACCCGCAATCTCAGATATGTATGCCCACAGTGTAAGATGACCAATCGACTGAGCTACTGTGGTCCAAATTATCAGAAAATTGTAAACAATTAAAGAAAAATGTTTAAAAAGTATTTGTCAGACTGTAATCCTTTTGTTCAATAAAACGAACAATCACAAGATTACAACGAGACGTAAAGATTACAAAATCAAAAAAAGAAAAATATAAAACTAATGCAGCAGATATATCTCCATACCTGCAGAACAGTGTTGACGGCAAGTCCATCAATGGAGATTTCAATGCAAACTGACGGGTAACATCCAGGTGTGTTCACTTCAACGCTTCCTCCTTCTTCAGAATCAGTCACAAGCCTACGCCATATCAAACGATAAAAAATGCAACAACTTAGTTGAAAATATGCGTCAACCACAACAAATCTCAGCTGGGTATACATACAATGATGATACAGCATTTTAAATTGTATTGAAACATCTGCAGCCAACTGGTCTTCTGTCCAATTAGGTCGGCAGTGGCCTTGACGTTCATAAATTAGGCTAGTACTGGTAAAATCATAGACTTACTCATCGTCATCATTTATTCTGAAACCATCCTTTATGGTTTTTTTTCAATGGACTGATATATATTTAACAAAGTGGATACTGGTAAACGAATTTTTTTATTGATACTTTTTATAAAGCAGAAATTAAGTAACTTCTACATAACTTCTTGAAGGCCTTAAGCTATAAGAATGATCAGTATACAAATATCAACAATGTCTCAGTTATGTTAATGAGAACATTGTAAAATAAACCCCATTGCATGCACATTACAAATAAAAACACGTGAAAACTATGTGATGAGCTGTGCTAAGTGACCACCTGTGTTCAGTGACTACCTGTGTTAAGTGACCACCTGTGTTAACAGACCATCTGCTTCGAGTGACCACCTGTGTTAAGTGACCACACTTTACTGCATACCGGTTATCATCTTCTTCGCGACCACCAAGGTCAGGGCGCATCGTTGGCGATACCCACAAGACGTGATTACGCTTTTGCAGATTTCTTGCAAAGAAGACATCCGCAGCAAACAAGGCTTGATCGTCACCAGGAATATTGCCAAGAGGTATGTGGAAATACCGTGCATTCTCAGTTTGGCTCTGACAAGAAATAAAACAGCAATTGAAAGAAGGAACTGACGGTCTGAAATCATAAAGATGGTACTTCAATTGCACTGCAACATGCAGCCCTACTGGGCTTGCATCGTAATTCCTCACAGTCCAAGACAACAAAGACGACTAGTGACAGTCAATAGCATGACCAGTATTCACAACAAAACTGAATTTTATTTACTCTAACACAATTTCAAATATTATAACTATCATGCAACGATATATATAAAAATTAGGTTAAAGCAATGCTCTGATCACTGGATTACCAACCGACTCGCGCCCCACTCCTGGCAGGCCACGTCTGCGATGGACTGATGGACTACGGCGTTGGACTGGACTCACGGCAGCTACCCTTGCCAAAAATGCGGCCGCTCGCGCCCCCATGCCACACAAGAAATCAACCGCCAGCACCACAACAATGGTTCTGCGAAGTCATAGCCGCCAAGTGACTATGCAAATACAGTGGAATCCGCATCATTCGAAATGTCAAGGGACCGTAAAAATCATTCGAATTATATGAACTTCGAATTAGGAATAATAAGAAAACAATAGACAGAAGACAAATGCGCGAGATCAAGAGACTGAGATCGTAGTTCAAAATAGGTGAATATTCGAATTACAGGTCTTTGAATTAGACAGATTCCAGTGTACTACAGTTACAATGTAGGGGTCTTATTTCTTCACAAAATTGAAACGGCTTAGCCAGGGTCAGGGCCATCTTAAGAGTCAAGAGAACCTAAAGCATCGTTCATAATCATCATCATTTATTGTGAACCCAGTGAGCCCGAGGCTCGTTTTCATGGGACACATACATAATAAAGGTAGCTAATAGGTCTACATGAAATTAACAATCAACATTCAAACAAGTACAGAGACGGGAATATTCAAAGCAGTTCATGGAGGTAAGACACTTGCATGTTCCTATCTTAGATGTGGCACTCCGGAAGTGATTTCACTTTTCACAATCTAAATACAGTCAAACCTGTATTAGTGGCCACCTCTATAGAGCAGCCACCTGTCTATGAAGGCCACTCTTCATAACCCCAAAATGACACCTTCCATAGAAATCAACATAGACAGAAAGGCGACCTGTCTGTAACGGCCATTTTCCTCAGGTCCCACAGGTGATCATTATAGACAGGTTACACTATATTGTAGAGCTGGGTCGATTGTGAATTTTAAACAATCGATTAATCGACCCAAACAATCGATAAACTATCGATTAATCGGACCATACATATGCCTCTTGTTCCTTGTCTTATTGTCGTAGTTTGCCTTTGTAAAGTCATGGTAACTATCTTCTGGTTGGGTGATCTCTTTGTTTTATGCACTTTTGTCTGTTTTTTAATGAGCGAGAAGGTAATTGTAAACTGAATAATGGTGTCTAGTCCTTTGAAAGGCATCAATAGAAGCACATCATTTGTAATATCGATGAAACGATGGTAGAATCGAACAATCGATTGCCAAAAAACAATCGATTAATCGATTAATCGATGCATCGGACCCAGCTCTACTATATTGTACATTTTAATGTTGAAAGCTCTCCTTGAATTGGCCTATCCGAATTGAGGACCTAAGGCAATGTGCTTTGAGTGCCTGCTGGACAAAACGTCCCTAACAAGTGCATATCAGTGAACAGACAATGTCCCTTGGTACAAGATGTACTTCAATCACCAGTCCAACACAACTGCCTGGTTTCAACTACTCTCATTTCACTAGACAGGTTGGAGACGAACATGGGACACCACTTACACTACATATCGAGATATCAAATAACATTACAATCATTACATCATTCACACAAAGCAATAATATGGCAATGAAAGATAAGAAATACAAGGCGATAGCCACAGTTACTATGACAACCGTTACAGCATATAGAATCCTGTTCAATTACATATTTTCATTTCAATTAAATCTGCTGCTGCTGTTCTGACAATTTTCCAATTGGATACCAAAACTACGATAGATGTTCCTGACATGGCAATATCTATTGATATAATCACAACGATAAAAAAATATGCTCATCTTAGTCCGGAATGAGCAACTCAGGCATATAATTAAACACCACATTACAGCAATGAGAACACATTTGCTATAAAAAGAAACACCAGCAGCATTTTCAAACCTTCAGCAGTGTAGGAACATCAATAAATGACTTGACCAATGATTTTGCACATTGCCGTTGCCAATCCAGAACGGTGAAATGAGATTTGTCACTGCATCAACAGAAGATGTAACAACTTTGTCAAAATTGCACACAATAAAAAGTATCCATTGTACGGCTACCATAGCTTCAATGACAGCCGAAAAGTAGAAAGCTTCCACAAACGTTCGGTGAGATTTAAACAACACTTTGAAAACCCTGTGAATTAGCCAATGTAACACAAACAGCCTGCACCTTAAGAATGTATCAGCAAAAACAATGTGAAAAACAACCTTTTCCATGTTTTCTATCAGTTACAAATGCAAAATACAAAAATGAGAACCAGTAAATCTTCCCTCAAATGTCACAAGTTTTAAATAATAGTAATACACAATAGGACTTACATGTCCTTGTGTGGGAGATCCACGCAAGGGAGGTCATTCAAAGATGGTATGCAGCCTCTCAAGTGGGCTTGGGCTACAATAAGAGAGAGACATGTTTCTTTATTAATATACATGGCGTCGTTTCTCATTTTGTATACAACGTAAAGAACTTGTAATTTGTATAAATATTTAGCTTATAGTTGTAGGTTTGTGAACAGTATAAATGTAGACAAGATCAAGTAGAATAATTAGTAGGGAAAGGCACGTTTGTAACCAATAAACAAATATATAGGTCCATGATTAGCACACCATGCATGTTTTGAGTGGATCGGTCTTCGTAGAATCTACGGATTTCTGCTCGCGTGAATAAGTTAAGACGGCCAACCAAGGGGTTGAATGACTTTTGGAACAACACGTCACAATGAAACACAACCATAATTAGCAAGTAAGCTTGGCAAGGAATGTAATTGAGCGCTTACATAAGTGTGTCTGAAGCAGCACCATGGTTGGCCCTCGCTTTTCTTCTTTGTATGCAACAAGAACCCTCTGGATCAGTTTGTAAAGCTAAATAAAGAACATTTTTAGTTAAAACAATGAAAGCACAACTCCAATCCTGCAGCAAATATTCGCCAATACAAAAACAGTTTCTTTCCAATAATCTGATTGGTTTTACTACGAAACGGCTAACTCTTCAAAGCATTATTAAAAAGTCTTCAATTGCGCAGCACAATGGCTGTACTCCATCAACAACGTGTTAAAAAAATTTGCAGAACCTTCCGTAAATATCATAACTCATAAACAGTGCGTGGAACAGGTTCGGCAAGTTGCAATTAGCTAAAAGCTTTTGACAATAAAAAGATATAGAAGAACAGCCAACAACCAATTTATACTGTTGATATTCAACGCACACATTCGATCCTGTTATTCGACCGAAAAATTTACAGTTCATTGTGATACCCATTTCTAAAGCAATTTACGGATGAACTCGCCACACTCTCAGTGAACATTGCAGACATCAGACTTGTTCCTCTTGAGAAAATCCCTGACTACAAGTACGAGTGCAAGGCTAGCGAGTATAAGTGGCACTTTAAATTTATTGCGAGTACGAGTACGAGTGCAAAAATTCTATCGGCAAGTACAGGCCTAACCTCGAGTGTGAAAAATCTCTCACAAGTGGCAGTTGAGTACGAGTGAATTCACTCTAGTGTGCTCGAGTTCCCAAGTCTGGCAAACATAACGGCAACCCCTCAAAACTGTCAGCAATGGAAAGATATTGTACAATGTGTGACAACCCCCAAAGAGGGTTGAACACGTTTTAGTAGACTTAGAATAAGTTTCTGCACCATTTCAAAATGTTAGACAACAACAGGCTCAAATTAAATCTTGTCTATTGCCTTGTGATTTCTGACACCCTCCAATCACGAACCTGCTGTCTTCATACAACCGTAATGGCAAACAATGGAGGATCTCTACGGAGGATCTCTACGGAGGATCTCTACGGAGGATCTAAGGAAATTAACAACGTCAGGACAGTCTGTTGCGTGCGAGCGACGACTGCGATTTGTTGGTCATGTAGTGAGATGTGAGAAACAATCACCTCAAGTTCTGAATGACGTCCTATTCTGGAGGCCGTCTTACATGCGCCGTCGTGGCTTCGGACAGTGTTTTATGTTTTATGATTTACTTCGTTGTGATTTTGGTCAAGATCCTTTTTCTATTGTAAATAATTGTTCAGTGCGGCAAAGTGTTTGCCTGAAAGTTGTTAAAAAGAAGAGGAACGGGGTTGTTTGCCTAGGCAGACGGCACTGTCCTAAGAGAGAGAGAGAGTAATAGCAAGGAATGTGTTCATTATTTGTTGCATAAGATTAGGAGTTCAAAATGATACTCACCGAGCGTGATTCAGTCTCAACTTTGATTTCAAATGTGAAGCTTTCAGGCATTTGAGAAAAGCTTTGGCTAATTTCTGTAGATTCTGTCAACCTGAAACCAAACATCACTCAACACTATGAATACGAAAACATGTGAAAACAATTTGAAAATGTAAGCAAGCTTCATCTAAAAACCATATGAAAACCATGTGAATTTGCAAAAAGAATGAAAAACATGTGAATTTGCCCTTTTTCAAACAGTTTTTCACATGATTTCACATGGATTTACACGAATCCAGTTCATAGTGCAAACTGAATCTAAAATCAACAAAAAGTAAAACATAGTTATTATTTGCAGTCTCCTGCCATCATCAGCCCTGTAGACTGAATTGCGTTGGCTTAAAGCTAGATGAGTCGAAATTTCTGATCAATTAAAACCATTTAGAGAACAACAATGAATGCATACAATAATATTTGTAATTCAAAGCTCAGTAACTATTTGAGATTGTCTGTATTGCTGCATCACTAGATTTAGCCAGCAACACAATGAGCTGGAACAATGTGAAAATCTACGTGAAAATCCATGTCAAAACCATATGAAAAAATGTATGAAAAATGCATGAAAACCATGTGAAGAGTGCTCTTTTCACATAGCTTTCCGTTCTTTTTCAAATCCACATACCATTTCAAATGGTTTTCCACATGATGCTTCTTATTTCACATGGTTTTTCGAGGGTACTTCCTATTTCACATGGTTATCATGTTTTGGAGACAAAACAAGATATCCTACTCCGAATATGACGTACCTTCGCTGCAGTTCGTTGGTGTACAATTGACTCAAGTTTGGCATTTGGTTACTGCGCACTGTATTCAGGACAAAGACAAAAGCCTACGGAAGATTTTCGTAAACAGAAATCAATACCAATGATATTAATAAGGACCCACTAGAAAAACAAACAACCTACATGATCGCAAAGTTTGCATAGGAATTTAAACCAAGTCTAAATGATTAAGGAAGGAGGAAGATTTGGTGTCATTGTTGACAGCTGTTTGAGTTATCTCTTAGATTTTGACAAAATTAGAAATAGACGTTAGAATATATATGTCTGTGATGTCAAAAAGGTGTCAAGTGTGGTGTTGCCACAGTGTCATACGCGTTGCATGTTGTATTGTTCTGGTGTTAGTGTCGTAGTTTTGTATAGCCATGCATTGTAAATATATAGTGCCGTGCTTTGTCAAATAAAATATTTGTGCTTGAAGTTCTTGGCGAGGAGCCACTCGCAGTGTTGTCGTCTCAGCAAACTGTCTTCTTACAGAATATTTTCTGAAGTGCCGACAAAGCAAATGGGTTGACCACTGGAAACAGGTGGTTAATCAGACCGGTTTGATGAAACAATTCTTAAGGACTCTTATCATCCTTCCAACTTAGTGTCTGAGAAATACTTATTATATTATACTTACAGAGGGAACCATCAAAATAAACCTTAACTAAAACAAACAAACAAACAAACAAATAAATAAACAGACAAACAAACAAACAAATAAACAAAAAACATACAAACAAACAAACAAACAAACAAACAAACAAAAAAACAAATAAATAAACAGACAAACAACCAAATAACAAACTACGAAACAAACAAACATACATAAAAATTAAAAGTAAAGCGGTCGCAGTCCAATCAACCATGGTTAGTAGAACTAGCTATTATATAAAAGCAAATCAGTCTAGTCCCAAATTCTCTCTGCAAGGTTTTGCATAGCTAGCTACGTTTTGTTTTGCTAAGGCAATCTGCATAAAAGAACCAAATTAAAGCGGTCCCGAGGACGCTAAGCATACTGTAGCAGCAAGGTAAGTATTTGGATTGGGCAGTAAGCGTCATTCAAGAAAATATCAGATTAATAGAAGCATTACAAAACTTCAAATCACACACTCGTATTAACACAGTAGGATGCACAGTCAGCAAAGGACAATTAAACCAATCTAGAATTGACCAAAAATGTAATCAGCACACCTTTTGCGTAACAGGGATAAAGAGACAGAAAAGCCCTTTGCTTTCGCTGTAAGAACAACATAACAATGCAATCGTTATACAAGCATGCAGCTATACAATCAATACCAAAGACGATCTATCAACTGAGCAAAAATCTGATTCATGAAAGTCCAACATAAAATTGAAAATATCAACAGCAGTTGCCAAATTCATAGAAATACCACCTACAAATTGAAAAACATAATAATGACTCTAAATTATAGAAGATAATAGAATGAATGAATGTCAATTTATTTAACAAGGGTAGCCTAAAATAAGCCAATGGCTTGTCTCCCTTCGGGCCCTCAACAATTAAAACCACAGATGACAACGAATATATGTGTTGGCTGGCCCGGGAGTCGAACCCGGTACGCCTGACTGGCAGCCACACGTACTAGCCTCTAGACCACACCGACCAGAAGAGTTTACAAATGTGGGATAAGTGGAGTTGAATGATAGAAATCATTCCAACAGTACAAAATGTGTCTATTAGCAAGGAGTCCATAAATTCACAGAATCAATTCAACGAGGAAAAATTTCAATCTCAGAACTAATGAACGTTTTGAGAGAAAGAGAATGCAAAACTGAGAGAGATAAGGTATCTGGACCACAATACGTAGTCGCCCTTGCATCAGCTATTGCCGAAACTGACATTCTATACATAACGTGATTGCCAATCCATTGCAACCAAGTGATCAAAGTTTTTATATGTCAGCGCAGGCATCAAAGAAAATAACACTAATAGATTGGTAGCTCAACAGACTGAGACCTTGTCTCCTACCGACTGATCACACTGCACTAAACTAATGTCAGATGTGTTGGAAAATGTACGGTTTACACGGACACTCTGCAAAGTGACTCATGGTTGTTCGTAAAGGGAAAGGTGGGCCGAGTTACCAAGGCTGGTATGTGCATGGCGTTGTAATGAGGCTCGTCAGCAGATATAAATTGAGATTGACGAGGACTGACGAGGGTATGCCTAACTCAGCGATAGAGCATGGATTGGCAATCCAGGTTCAACATCCCACAACACGCATCAACTTTTCTGTGATAAACAATCTCGGTTTCCAACAATATGTGACAAATAATGAGCATGCCAAGAAGTCATGGTTGGTTATCCCAATGAAAAGTATGTTGTACTATTCCAGCTTTCTGTTTGAAGAGTCAAGATACGTATATATAACTGTTACTTGAAATGTGGCAGTTAAGATTTCAAATCGAAACGATAGTTGAATGCAAATGAAAATGTGAAATAAAATTTAACATTTAATGTAAATGCATTGGTGTAGTCTAGCGGATAGTATGTGTGGCTACTAGTAAGGTGACCTGGCTTCGACTCCCAGCCCAGCCGATCCATATATTCAGGGCCGTTTTAACCAGTAGGCACTCAAAGCACGTGCTTTAGGCCCTCAGTCTGGATAGGTCCTTCTCAATGTCAGTTCAAAACTCACATTAACAGTATGTTGATATCTAGTTCAGTGTAAAATCAGCTGCAGAGTGCTACTGAGTTTGTTTTCCCTGATTTGCTGTCTATGTGCTGGGGCAACATCTGTGATATGCCAAGGAGCGAACATTTGAATAATAGTAAGTTTTTTTTTCTTTTTTTTTTCGGTAATTGTTAAAAATTAGGCCACCCTTTGGGTAAAAGTGCTTTAGGCCTTCTCACTGCTTAAAACAGCACTGCATATTCGTTATGTCTTCTGTGGTTTTTGTGGTGGATGTGTAGTTCCTGTTATTGTCACACGTATTGCTTGTCATGTTTCCGATTATCTTCCTGTATATTATTCTCTTGTGTTAATCTCCTTGGTGTTAGTAATGTCATGCTGTTATGTCGTAGCCTAGAGGTGCTGTATTCTGTAACGTAATTTAGTTCTGTTCGTTTCCTCGTCATGAGATGTTGTTAGTTACAAAGCTAGTCGTGGTTCTTGTCTCTGGGCGTGCCACAACAGTTTTCATTTTCGAGGGTCTCGAGGGAGACAATCCATTGGCATATTTGGCTACCGGGCTACGCTCGTTAAGCAAAACAACATGTACATTTCTATTTACTTCAGAGAAAATAAAGAAACAGACAAACAAGGAATGGCTACTCACAATTGAGTCTGATAGAAATAAATGTACTTCACGCTCGACTCATCACGCAGATAGCTTGTTTCGGCCAATGTTTTGAATTCAAGTTGCTCTAAGTTGAAAACGTCAACATCCTTTAAAAGAAAACAGAAATGTGGCATTCAAGATTTAAAGTCAATACGAAAGTTGCATATCATGATACGACGCTGATTAGCTGCCGTTCATACATTGGCTTACATATCCTGTATTTGTCAAAGTCTAAATCTCACAGCTGTAAAATCTAGAACCCATTACAGAAAACACACTTCTTATACAACAACAGTGTTTGCTACAGATTGGATGAAAATAAATATGTGTGCATTTCATTTTCCAAGTTGTCTACTGTTAGATAACATGGAGTCAGGAATTTAAGTGATTAAACTCATCAGCCCAAAATGAGCATGGCGTGGGTGCTTGGTCGGTACGTGGGAGGTATGCGGCATGCGCAGTGCACTGCTAGCATGGGAACCCTGTCACCATCAACCCACCGCCCAGCACCGTCACACTGATAAGCAGTGGAGATATTACTACTTTACTACAGTTGCTATGTGGGGTGGGTGAGAGGAAGTTGCGTCTTTGCGATTGGTACGGTAGCTCAGACATTGCACTCGTGCTTGTTTCCCTCCTATTATTGCTGCTTGTCAATGGCATAACAAGCGAACTCCTAGCAAGCGTAGATGTCAGCGTGGAATGGGGACTGCTGCTATAAGGCAACAGCATGACTGACACGCCATAAGACCGCCGACTTGGTTGACTGCTGGTTGACAATACACTACAGGGGACTTTCAGCAAGTACGAAGATACACAATTTGGACTGCTTGGTATAAACATTATCATGTCATTACTTTCAAGCATAAGACATAACTATTTACATCTATACCTCACAAACATCTGTTTGTGTGTCAGTTTTGTTTGTTTGCTTGTTCAAAACCAGGCATCTGCTAATCACAGAGTTTCCAACCTCTAGGAAACAACAAGGATTTGGTTGTTAACGGCTTTTAAAACACAACGCACAGTGCCAAAGCTCCAACCAGGTAAGAATTGAAGAATGCAAATTGATGTATAATCTAAGAGCCATTTGTGAAAAGGTTGCCTTGAAGCCAAACTATGTTTTCTGTAAGTTCAATGAAACTATCGCTGTGCAACGGGCACCTCAAATTCGCTGTGCTTGCCTTAGCACTGACCAGAGCTGAATAACAGGTCAAACCAACTGTAAGTCGATGGTTTGGTGCGAGAGAGACAGAGACGAAAACATTGCGAGTGGCTTCTTGCCAAGAACTTTGAGCACACTGCTTTTCATTCCGCAAAGCACGGCACTATATATTTACAATGCATGATTATACAAAACTACCGCTGACACAAATTGACAACAGACAATCGTAACGCATATGACAAAGTGACGTCACAACATTTGACACTTCGCATGACACCACAGACATACACCAACAAATCAATTATAATAGGCAAACTAGATGTAGGAAACCTCAATAATAAATTTTGCTAGCCCAAACAATATAATTTTCATACCCCCCTGTAGTCTAACATAGGCAAAACCCTTACATAACAACCACCTGCTCGTATTTCAGCTACGTAACATATACCAGCTGTAATTGTCTCAAATGGAAGCTCAACTACATTACAAATTTGATTCCCAACTGATGCACTTTGTGCACAATGCAATACTTTACCTTGGCTCTCAGCAAACGAGACGTGATTTTATTGACTTGGCAAACACAGCCGAGTTT
>OFHS01002031.1:5212-21705 GCA_900245855.1 Calvadosia cruxmelitensis
GACAGACAAACAAACAGACAAACAAACAGACAGACAGACAGGCAGACAAACAAGTATATATATACAAACCGACAGACACTCTTGTATTATAGGGTTGTCAGTTTATTTGTTTTCCCATTATATGACAAATCATTCTATGTCTACCTTCTTTTCAATCATTTGTGGAGGTATCAAAGGTTCCATCTGTTTGATAGTTGTAATTTTCAAATAATACCTGAGTCGCCAGCAAAAGCTTCTATCGTTCTTGATTTTCTATTTTGTCGAACAAATATATTTTTGATAACAAAGGGCCTTGCGACCGATAAGACGCTGCAAGGATTATCGTACAATTGAAATCCGTGCTGCAAATTGAACTCCATTTTGTTGTTGCTGTAAAACGTGGAGAGATGATGTGAGTTGTTTACTCATGGTTATTAGTTTATTTTCTCCTTTATTTTCGAGTGGAGCAAGAAGCAATCAAATTACTCCACGCCAAGTAGCTATTCACAATGACAAAGCCAGATTGGAGATAATCAGAAAAAGCTCTTTGAACCTGTAAAGTTTTTGTTTGGAATTTGTTAGAGTTCACTTTGTAAGACGACTGGAAATATCGACATGGCGTTCTCATTGTTTCACTCATTTACTGAGTCACACGATTGATGGGCTTCAAGACGACTAGCTATTGGCGATATGCTCACGATACTAACAGATCTAGACAAGATCTCAGCCCGCAAAACACAACCGTAAGTAATATGAACAGAGCAACGTCCAAAGTAATGTACGGCTGCGCAGCATAGACCATCAAGACAACTGATAGCAGGAGATTAGATGGGCTTGGTAGTCACGTATGGAGAGATGGAGAGAGCTACTTGAGATCAGTTGATGATGATGAGGTGACGCCTTGGCGTTACAGTTTTGCAATACTTTTTGCCCAGAGCTTCTTGTTCTGCGCATCCGCTACCTTCAGACCCGCTGTAGTTAGATCGTGTTTGAGCTGTTCGTCGTAGGTTATTCTCAAAGCACCTCCACGCCGGAACGGCTCTGTAGGATTGTAGCGGAGGACGGTGGCGAGGGGGCATTCTGGCCGTCTGAGAACATGGCCCACGAGTGCCAAGAGATCAGTTGGCAAGACCATGTAACAAATGAAGACCTGATGGAAACGATTAGCGGACGCTGGCTTATGAAGACGGACAGTGTGCGTAACATGCAGTGGAGATCGCTGGATCATCATGCACGCCATAACAACGCCACTAGTCTGATTGAGTCGCCATCTGGCAGCCCCCGCGCACAAGACAGACCCCACATGAGATGGCTGCCATCGTTGGCGGGTTGAAGTTGGGTCCCCTGCATTGATTACACTTTGAACACACTGGTGACATTTCATTGTCCTAAAAAGACGAATGCACTGCTTTATTACTTCTTTGTTCCTAGAAGGTGGACTTGCATCATGCAAAAAAAAAGAAACCTATCCAACCTGTTAGCGTCCGATCTGACCACTCTTTTGTCATCTTCACGCTAGAGCTGAAGCTGTGGTTGCCACGCAAGAGGAAGAATCGTTCTTGCCCACCCAACTGGTTTCCACATCAAGAAGAACATGTGAGATCGCGATTCGAAAGGGAAATGCCGAAGGGTATCAATGAGAATGACGACAACACCTAAGGCCTAGGTTATACAGCGTGCTAGTCATGAGCCGTGCCACGATTTTTGGTCGGCACGCTGCTAGCACGCCTGTATAACTCAGCAAAGCACAGTGCTTCATCGCTGGCGTGCGCCAAGGTTCCTGGCTCGTCTGATTTGAGCGTGCCGCACGTCTCTGGCTCGCTCCCGGTTAACCTCTAGATTAGACGGCGTGCTAGGAGCGAGACGCGCCGCAATGTACGAAGATAATAATTATTCAGACTAGCTATTTATAGTGCAAACCGGGGGTTTGAGGTTGTCAGAAAATATGACCGCCTCCATTTAACAGCAGTTGCTTGGTAACGATGTTCAAACAGGCGTTACAAATGACATGCAGTGTCGGATTGCACAACACTCAACCGTCGATCGCATTCCACTGCCTCGAATCATGTGACTTGGATCAACAGTTACTGCAAGAGTTGCTGGACGTTCGCGCCAAAGCGTATGAATGATACTATCAAATGCCATCTGTAGAAATCGGTCTCGATAGATAGTCTCTGTTTCATGTAGCCTCGTATTGATTTGTTCGTATAGTTCCATATTTGGTAATATTGATATTGACCTTAGGTAATTGTATAAGTAATGCCCCGCGAGAACCTTAGATTAGAATCAATTTGGGCGTCAACACGGCAGCATCAACCTAGCGCGGACACGATGTCTCCAAGATGTTGTTTGAGGTGTGTTGAAACAGGTTCTCCGGGAGCTTCTCTCTCGTGATTGTTTTTCTATAGTTAAGCAGATTTAGAGTATTTTTGGTTTGGTTTAGTGCAGGCAAGAAGTTAGCCACACCTTATACAACATTGAGTTCTTCTTGAGTCTTTTCTTTGTCTTGGAGTGTTCCACGTAGGTTTTAGTACAGTCCGGCTTGCAATTGGCATTTCATAGATAAAGTAGTTTAAATACAACGCAGGTAGATCTATGGTTAAGGATACACCATCTGCCATTTGCTTCCTTCAAACTCTTCCCAAGCAGACAATTATAGAAATGAATGAAATGATTTCGTATAAAGCGAAAAAAGTGATTAAGCATATCGTAATCATTTAGTCGGTATTTTGAGAAACCTGAGGCTTTTAAAAGAAATGTTACTGCGGATTAACGAAATACAAATACAAATAAATCATTGGATTGCACGTAAAACCATATCTGGGTATAGAACGCTGAAATAATGGCTAAACTCGTGGTAGCATCACGAGGAACGTGATATAAAGCTCACGAATATCCCCTAGCACGCTCATCCTGACTCGCTGTGTAACCCGGTTCGCTGTTGGAGCGAGCCAGAGTCGAGCCAGGATGTGCGTGGCACGGCTCATGACTAGCACGCTGTATAACCCAGGCCCATCTCGCAAAGTACATGCATCAAACTGCCGATGTAGTTCTCCAATAAAATCACAAGCGGTCAGCATGCGTATGTGATAGTGGTCCGGAATTCGAACAAGCACGCAAATAACTCTTCAAGACGAAGCGAAGCAACGTCCCGACAAGTCATCTCAAAGAAGACCTTAAGAATATGTACATATGCAGAAGGGAGGAGATAACCGAGGATACTACATCAAACATCGAGCAAGCTACAGCAGGAAGAACGCTCGATCGGTATGGAGTGGTATCGACAAGCTCACAGATTGGCAGATCAAGCCCTAAATTTTCATGGCATCTGATTCCATCGCTGGTTGATCCAATCAATGTTGTGATCATTTTTCTTCCATCCTAATTCGACCTCGAAGTGAAAGCGTCTTGCAACCTCTGCACAATCTGCCTTATGGCCCAGATATTACCACTTCACATGTCACTCCCAAGGAACTCAACTCTACTGAGAAATGTCTGAAAGCAGGTAAAGCAGCAGGAGAAGATGATGTCCTCGCAGATGCTTGGATGATGCACAGTAGCGGCAAAAGCAATTCTGCCTATTTTCAACAGCATCCTTGATGACCAGCAACCACCGAAAAAGTTCCGCCTCTCCATCATAGTAACGATAGCTAAGAGCCACTATAGCAAACCAGCGAGGCATCAAACTGATGATAGTAGCCAAGAAAAACCTCAACCGATTGACCCTAGAACGGATTCATCAACATCTGTTTTGTCCAGCCCATGCCTGAATTCTTCTCCGAGTTGTGATATGTCATTGTACATAAACACCGCGGCGTACGTGCGGTGCCCATCTGGAGGCACTGCCCAATTTGAAACAACAACTGGAGTACTGCAAGGCCACGCTCCTGCGCCTTACCTGTTTGTAGCCATCATGGGCTACATCATGCTTGTGTCACTGTACGATGACGACGCCTGTACGGTCCGACAACGCACGAGCTACCGACATCCTGCTGTAAAATTTTACGGCTTGGCCTTTGCTGACAATGTCTCCTGATATCAGACCCAATATCGTCGGCACAAAGTCAACTGCACACACGTGAGGCAGCATCTAAAAGCATATGTTTGTAGATGCACGAAGCACGAATTGAAGTCAGTCTCCACGTCCATTGCAGGATCCATCTCTGATAACGAAGTTGTCGGGAGGCTCTCTACCAGTGGTCCATGACTACGTGTATCTCTAGGATGTGCGGATGCCAACTGTAAAGAGTAACTGTAAGGACCCTTAAAAATCCACGCCACATTTTACATCTAAATTCAGTTCCCAACGAAACTACCTCTGCTCACTTAATTTATCTATTGTCTCAACCGTATTAATTTTTACATCGTGTAATAATTAATGTTTTAATTGGCTCAACATACCTTGGCTTCTTGTCCTTGAATTTCGATGATTGAATGGCGTATGTCTATGGAGTGCTTTGTCGACTGCCAGTCAGGAGCCGCTCGACTCCTGCTCAGGGTCTTATATAGCTACTACCTGTCATACAACCTGAGTTGATTATAGCCATGCTCAAAAACATTTGCTGTCTCTTAATTCAACGTGAGGTTAAGAACAACCATTTGCTGAGCGAAATGGAGCGGAAAGGTGAATTATTGATTGTAGATTTATTGATTTGTAGTGGCTGACGAGCGGTTAGTGTGAACTTGACGTCCTCATTGTGTAGTCACGTGATTGTAAGAATATGTAGCCGTGTCTTCCTGTAATCTTCCTTTTCCCCTTCTGCACTTCGTCTTGTCAACAGCTCTGGCTGTCCTCTTATCTACGCTGTGTCTCACGACATAGAGCTCTGGCACCAACGACCATATTTACTCTCCTTGGAACTCTGCCATCTCTCCCTGTCATGAGACCAGTGACCTCTCTATCAAATATATATTACATAGTTCTTTCTCATTTCTTTTGCTTTTTATTTTATAAATTAATGAATGTGTAAGGAATACAAGCGAGGAGTTCCGTTTGCAATGAGTATTTACAGCCCTGAAACAAGTTGGTCTTCTATTGTATTTAGCTTCATCGGCAATGACCCATGATTTATGAACGTCTTCTGTAGAAGTCGTTCATGCACTTATCTTTGCAACATTGGATGGGAAAATTATTCCTACTAATGTTTAGAGTCTTACAATTATAAGCTAACAACTGGAAAACAATGTCAGATGTAAATTATGCAATGAAACAATAAAATGTCTTTAAAATTCAAAGAAGAAATGGCCAAGAAGTCGATACGAATCACCCCGACGATGTCTCTAGAAACTGCATAGCTGTTATTGTTGCTGATCAAAATTACCAAGCGTTTCTGTCAAAGAGAACAATCAGCTTCAAGTGTTCGTGGATGGCAGCACGTTTCCATATGAATTAGCAACCTATTGAATTGACCCGTGAAGGTCAAAATTTGTCACGCATCCACATCACAAGCGTGATCAATGTGTACGCTTACAAACGCAACCTGTTCGGCACCAAGTCAAGTGGACGTGTGGTCTTTGGACGCCCACCTGTACAAAGAGAGGTAGTCATGGCGATGGATACGCTTCGGTGATGTGCTACATTCCGATACCAGTTTAAAAGCTGCTGTAGAGGGTGTGTTGCTGATTCTTGAAGATATCAGTCATCGCTAGGGATCGCTCATTATTTATGCTTAGGGTTGGTGCCGAAGAGAAGCAAAAAGTTTTAACTCTTTTGTTTCACCCACTCTTGCAGGTATTAAAATCTCTCAAAGTCACATCATATTTTATTAAACAAACGTGGACAGAAAAACAGTTATCTTACAGACATTAAAGCTGTTATCAAGGGCGTTATGTCATCAATGTACTGTGCAATAGATCAAATGTTCATAGAATAAATCAGAAGGTTAGTTATATCATGACACTAGAATCGATTAATCAGTCTAGGAAAAGATATATCAGTTGAACGCGGCAGCCAAAAACTAATTACCCAACCTTGGATGTTGCCAAAATTTGAACTACCCACCACGCTTTTCTTCGGTACCAACCCGGGGCGTAATTAATGAGCTTCCCCTTATCAACGCGTTTTTTTAGAATATTAATCAAACATTAAATTGAAAAGATACTCCCCTTGGAAATTTTTGTTTTTTCAATACACAAAGATAGTTATTTGAAGGGAAAGTTTTGGATCTCTTATCACTTGATCCACTCTGTAAAAGACCTTAGGTAGAAATAAAGCAGATTCTAATGCATTCTGCACCTCTCCTGTGAATGGTTTTGGGGAAATGGGGGGCGCAAAATAGCGAAAAGTGCAGCCTGTCCCAATCCATTGTATTTCCGGTATTCTTTTGGAAGCAACATATGAAGGCAGCAGATGGACTTACGATCAATGTATTTCAAATATCACGAGGTTTCCTCTAATCCATAACTGAGGAGTTCTTATCAGAGCTCTCAATTTATACTATTTACAAAGACTATACAGATCATTCTACAATAATTAACACATATAAAATTCAAATTTCAAATGTCCTTCCCTTATCTCTTTGTGGTATCTTCGTCATCGTAACACCTTTCCGTCTCTGCTAAGAACACAAGAACTTAAGAAATTGATTTGTAGGTAATGGGGCAAGGGGTATTCTGAGGGGTTATTATTTTTGGGGAGTTTGTCCCCTTTGTTAGGATAAATCAAATTTAAATACTCTAAAATTACTATTATTCCTTCCAGTATAATAATTATCTGTGCCCTGAACATTACAAGATGTTGAGTCAAACAAAACATAATTATTGATAATTATTGTTGTTTGTTGAGTGAAATTGGAACAAAATAGTTCCAAAAGCCTATCTGCTCCGTGCAAAAAAGCTTTATAAGCTTATCGGATTTTCAGATTAAATGACGATAAGAAAAAATAATATCACCTTTTATATCTAGGACATTCTATTGCATCATAAATAAAAGTAACTCAATCTAGAACACTTTAATCACATCATGTATAAAACGAACTCAGTCCAAAATGTCCTGATCACGTCATATACTAAAATAAATAAATTACACCAATATTTCTTGAGTGTTCTACACGATTCTAGATTTGTGACGCAGCCGTTTTGCTCTTTTGGAGTTGCTCAGAACATAACATGAAGAAGTAGTTAATTCTGAGAAGATTTCTGTGCCGATAAACTCAGCTTAACGGCTTTCATTACTAGTAGTGAATATTGATTTCTATCTAAGCAAATGATACTGACATTTTTAATTTGTAAATACCATAGGTTAATATATTTTAGGAAACATTGCATTTCTTTGCATTTATATTTGTTAGGCAGAACCTGACTGCGATTTTACTTTTATTTTAGATTCATTATAATATAAATGTTGTTATAATTCTAAGTAATGAAGTTTTTAATTTGTAAATAGTTAGTAAATAGGTTGTTATTTTAGAGGTATTTATTTAATTTAGGATATTATATTATTTTCTTATTAGATTAAGTTTTATCTATTTATTTCTGATCTTGTATTGTTTTAAACTCTAGAATAAATATCTGTTGTTGACATTTTTTAATTCTAAGTTGTTTTTGAAATATATTCAACTCAAGAAAAAGATTAATTTCAGCTTTCGCCCACCAAACCATTGTAAACTATCCACGGTCAACTTATCTAGGTATTTTTCGATGATGATAAAGATCATTTTCACTGGCAGTATACATAGATAGATAGATATTTTATTTTTATTTTGATCATGAAAGGTACAGCAGCGTATTTTATACAATTAATACACGAGTTAACTAAAAAGCAAAAGTACATGATCAAGGTCATCCCGTAAGCATTAACAGCTTGTTTCTTTGGGAGACATTATACAGATTACATCGTTAAAATTTAATTGAAATAAAATAGCAAGAAGAGAGAAATGGAAGAGAATTGAAAATTATCAGAAAATAGAATCTAGCGAAGCATAGATATCCTCCCTTCACTTCAGTGTTTGGTGTTACTTTGTCAGCCGCGTCTGACCGTGATTTATGGCGTAGTTTATGTAGTAAGTGCATTAAGAGGAAGAGGGACGGCTTCTTCATGTAGAGGACCGTCTATATTATTATTACTTCAGTGAAGCAGCTCCCTGTTTGGAGCTCGAGTATGCACTGCTACAATTCGTCCATCAAATACAATCACAGCCGTTGCAAATCCGGAATCTAGCTTATCACCGGTTGGCAGGTACATTAGTTTTGAAGGGCCAATCATCATTTATTGTGGAGCCCAATAAGCCAATGGCAAGGCGTCGTCTAACATTTCAAAGCTACATACTGCATTGGTATGGTAACAACAATTGGAATTTAAACCAGCAAAATACAGAAAACAATAATAACAAATTATAGGAATTTAGCTGATTCAATAATAAACGACGTTTAAGCGATGCGAAAGAGATCAGCCATGACCAACAACGGACGAAGAACAAGATACAGTGTATATCTGTATTAGATTCGACTAGAATCATCTAGACTAGATTAATCTCTACTAGATTTTATGTACTTCCAGTGGAAGTGATCATTGTCATCGTTGAAAAAATACCTAGATAAGTTGACCGTGGTTGGTTTCCAATGGTTTGGTGGACGACAGCTGAAATTTTGTCAATTGTTTATATGGAAGTTTCCTATCCGAGGTTGCCATGCTTCAGCCCAGGAAATTTTCGCCGGGCTGGTCTCTGATTCGTCGATGCAAGCGTGTTCGCCACATTTTTAACGTTGGAAGCACTTCTTTTGGTCTGCATAATTTCTGGTTGTCTTTCTATTCCATTACCAGTGCATTCTGTAACTCCTTTTTACGGAATAGCACAATCAGAATAGAAGTCATGTGTTCAATTACAAGTTCGCTACTCGATCGACACTTTGTTTGCTTTGGGTTCCATAATGTGTAATGGTGATTAAAAGCGAAAGAAAGATACGATCTTGCGCTATTATCAAAGAACACGAGTCAGCAAATTTTCCGCTGGCACCAAATGTCAAATTTTATGTCATCCTTGCGTCTGCCTAGAAAACTTCAACTGCCGGGCCAGCCCGCCTGATGTTATTTAGGGCCTGTTTATATGGAGAGGGCCAGCCCTCCCAGGCGGGCTGGCTCGGCCAGGCGAGATCGTCTTCTTTTGCGTTTGAATGGCTGCGTTGGCCCTACATGTCTTGCCGAAACACCTCGGCTTCGGGACCGGGCTCGCCTCCTTTTTGGTTCCTGGGAATCGTGTACCATTGCTCCAGCTGCAGCTTTTTGGCGCAAATTGCAAATTGTGTCAGGAGAGGAGAGCAAGATGGACGGCAAGATTTTGTTGTTGCTCGTGCGTCTGCTTGGCTTGCTGAACTTGGTCGTCGAGTTAACCGGCATCACATTACTGCGGATGTCTCATCGAAGTCAGATGTTGTCACTTTTGTTGGCGGATGATTCGGGGGAAAGAGATGGCATTTTGTCGCGTTTTTTCATCTCACCCAGGTGGGATCCCACCTCTCCGGGCTGGGCCGATAATCATATAAACGCACCGCACAGAAACAATGCGAAACAATAGCAGGCAACGATCTCACTCAAAGGTGTCAGCCCGTTTAGCCGGGCTGGCCCGCCTCATGTCAACAGGCCCTTAATGTCGTCATTCTGTAGTCACGTGATTGTAAGAATATGTAGCCGTGTCTTCCTGTAATCATCCTCTTTGCTGTCTGTTCTTCGTCCTGTCAACAACTCCCGTCTGTCTGTCCTGTTATCTACGCTGTGTCTCACGACATAGAGCTCTGGCACCAACGACCATATGTACTCCTTGAAACTCTGCCATCTATCCCTGTCGTGGGACCAGCAACTTGTCTGTTAATTATATTACTGTGGAATGCCAAGGTCTTGCAACTCGTCTTTCGTCTTCCACACATGTCACATCGTATACGGTATGAAAGATACAGACGCGTTATTTAATCAGACTTTCTCGTGTGTGGCCTGAGAATGATATATTGCTTATATTAATGTCTTCAAACCATGGACTATTGATTGAGTAAGCAGGACACAACACGGATACAGAAGATAGGATATTACATCGAATAATGCATGTAAAATTATTCGTCTTGACCCACCGAGATGTGATTGGGAGTGGACATGATCACATTACTTCGTGTTGTGGCCGACTGCAACCGTACTTCGACCCAACCCGAAAAGATGGTTAAGATAGTTTCCCGAAATAGAAGGCCTCATTTGAAACTATATGCTCGTCATTAATCTTTCATTGTGCAGTGAACTTAAGAAGTTGGCTATTTTGTACATTGTCGGCGATGAGAGTTTCGTCAGTTTGGCAGGAAGAACTGTACATCTGCGGCAGACGTCTTGAAGACAGTGAAGAATGTGTTGAAGGGCATAGAGACTGTGTTAATGTCCCAGCGACCAATTTGCAGTATAGATGCAAATTATGGGACTTGAAACAGAAACCGGATGAGCTGATTCATGAATTCCTCCAGGATGTGAGAGCAACATAGGATGGAATAGGATATACGGACACGTTGCTAACGTGTAGCTAGAAGGCAAAGGCAACGTGACAAACTCTACGCCAAAATTGCAGTCTGAATGATCTCCGAAAGCAACTGCTTTGGAATCGTACTCAGAAGGGGAATTGTCTGATAACCGCGACAGTGACAATGTGAATTATGCCGTGAAACCTGCTGGCAGTGGAAGAAAGCTTACGTTATACTACCGTGGGCTCGAATTCGTCTCAAAGTCTTGGTATTTTGGCCAAGGTGTCTGATTATAGAAAGCATACGAATGAGCGTGTGAAGCCGTAGAACAGTAACTGAATTGCTGTGATTGGCAAATGAACTTTGCAGCTCACTTGAGCACGAAACTTTGCAGTTTACGTTGCTTCCCCTGATCACCGAACAGGTTAAAATCTAAGCAAAGAATGCAAAGGACTTGAAATGTTTCTTGCTTTGTCATAATTATTATCTCGACTTTGGTGACAGCCCTTTGCAATTACCTGAGAAGTCTCAAATGTCAATTAATGCAGTGCAAAGAACGCAGCGGCAGCATTAGCTCTGCTGGTATGCAATTTGAACCTTGCTATCACGTATTGTATAGTCGAAGGGTGGCTGTGAAGATGGTCGATCTACAATATGCGTGACTTCAGCCGACTAAACGAATCTCAGAGCCGGGAACGACACGGTCTTCCGTCCATAGATTTATTGTTGTCCAAATTGCATAGTGCCCAATTATTTCTTTATTATTTAGAATCGGGTTTCAATTGAAAATTGCTGAACGTGGCATCAAGCCGCCTAACGACGACTGATACGCATGCTAGAAATCCGGCTGCAGAACGTTAGAGCATTATGATGGACCAATTGGTGGATCTGGAAGGGTGTGGTATATGTAGACTATACTCTCCTTCATGGAAAAGATGTGAAAGAACACATTGCTGGCTTAAACGCGAGCAACTGATGTAAAATCAACCATGCTAAGTGCTGGCTACCAGTCAACCAGTTGAAATATCATAGTCATGCAATATCTGGCCATAGACGTTCTACCGACAAGAGAAGATTGCTGAAGCTTTGGCCTTACCAGCGCTAGACGATGTTGAAGAAACCTGCCGTGCTTTAGGCTAAATGGACTAACACCAGAAGCTTTTACCGAATTTGTCAACGCGTTTAAAATCAATAAGCGACATATGGAAAGGTCACTTCTACCCTGAGTGTGACAGCAGATTCTGTCCTTGATATCTACAAAGTGCAAACAAACGCGCTTACAGGCTGACATGCACGTCGCGTTTGTGACCTCGATCTGAGAACGAGGAGGAACTCCACGATGGTGGAATCTACCCTCAATCCTTGTAGTTGCATAGCGAAAGGACTTTCTGGTAATAAAAAATGGAGACACATGGGTGGTGACGCTCAAACCAGAATACGTCATGCCGCTGCTAAATACGAATTTGAAATATCTAAGACAGATCAAGACCCGATGGAAGAGATGGAGAAAATCGTATTCATCATCATCAACATCATCGTCATCGTCTTTACTTAGGGAGGCTATCCCGATAAGGTTTTGCTTGTATCCGTCAGGGTCCTCAAAAATTTTTATCAACTCATTCCTCGATTGGTGCATTGCCAGGGAACAATTGGATTTTAAGCGCTAAAGCATCACAAAAGTGACGTTTGTTGATCTGCGGGAACGTGTCGGGAAATTCTTCTCGAACACCACCACACCCCCAAGACAATGTACGGCGTAATGCAGAGTTTCACGAATGTAGTAGTACTGGACATTACAGCAACTGTTGTAACAGTAAAGGGAAACTTACGAAGAACTCTGATGAAAATGCGTCCAAGATGAAGACAGTAGTCAGACTGTCAGAGAGTGATTAATTATGTTAACGAGCAGGGAAATGCAGCTTCAGATTATGATGATCGTAAAGAATAATACCCTTTGTCACGCAATGACTCTGACGACATAAATAAATACTAGTATACATTATACTAGTACAGTATAACTCGGTTAATATCACCTCGGATATTATCACGTCTCGGTTATTGTCACGGAAAGTGAAATTCCACTTGCCAGTCCCTAAGCTTTTCATCTCTTCTTCTACTCGGCTAATATCACCTCGGAAATTGTCACATCTCGGTTATTATCGCGGATTTCCAAAGGATTTTTATGTTTACACTCGCTTATTGTCAAGCTTTCCGTGATTTGTGGAAAGTTGATGAAGTGTTTTTCATTGTGTTTGCCTCATTGAGCGTTACGAATCAAAGAAAATTAATCTTGTGTTGCTTAAATCTCTACATAATAGCTCTGTTTGATGTTGATACAGAGTTTGCTGTTCTACAGTCCGCTTTTTGCTATTGTTTGAGCCGTTCCTGCAAAATTAGAGGTCTGAGTATGAGACTCGGTTATTGTCACGACTCAGATAATATCACATTTTACGATTTTCCCGAGGGTGTGATATTAACCGAGTTACACTGTACCTCATTCACAGTAATATCTTCGGGTATTTGGTATAAGATAGAGAGCCCTATATTCAGGATGACAGACCGCAACCTGACTTCGTATGATGACATGGATATGCAAGTACTATTTGTCAGAATATTTTTCATATAGATTCTGTACTGCAGTATAAATAGGAAGTAAATTTATTGAATTTTGTGAGAATTTGAAATAAAACATAAGAAAGGAATGACAAATTAAAACAGTATCTTCCAAAGTATTCTCTAATTGGCATGAAAATATCAACTAGATGTATTATGCCTGCAGAGGGAGATCATAAAAATGTTCAGAAAATATCGAAGGAGTGAAAAGAAACGGCAATAGGATGATTCAGGCGGAGGAGGTGTCAGGGCTACAGTTGTGTAGAGTGATTATACAAGAATTCCTTATACGCCAGGCATCTCACGTAGCCAGCCAAAGGACCCCACTTTTTAGTCGGATAGAAAGTGTAATAAGCCCCATGCTTCAGCATTATCAATTTTGTTTTGTCTCGGAAGGCCAACATGAGATTGTTTCAAACTGATATCAATGTCTGTGTAAATGGAACGGATACGAAATTAATATCAGGAACAGTTATTTAATTAGGCAAAATAAGAAACCAAACAGTGAATTCAGGTTCATTATCTGTTTACAGTAATTCGCAAATACAACATTACAAGATATTTCTGTTATTATTCATTACAGGCACACCGAAGTGTCGCTGACAAGTTTCAAAGGCTTGCTCAATGACTAGGCCTGTTCATTTAGGCATCGCTGCTCACTGTGGTGTACTTGGTTGACTGCTTTCCATGGACCTTTCTTCGGCCAGGTTGGATCTTCTTGTTTCTTCAACTGGCATACATGAATCAAACGATGGCTTCGTACACCAATCCCATTGGCCTCTATAGTGAATTCCCCTCTTTTCGCTCGTCCCAATGTATCCATATCCTTCACGCCGCTCGTGATATCTGTCATCTAACTTCTTGAAAACGCGATAATCAAAGCACCATCTGCTTCCATAATCAAAGTATTCACAGGGCAATGCACATACGCCACCACCATTTCTGGAGCCATAGCACCCGCTGGGATATTGGAATGTAATTTCATTATCAGCAATGGTATCCGGCAACACCTCTTCACACGAATTATCATGCATGCTGTTATCAAGGAATTTATTATAATCGCCAACAAACTGCTTGACAACTGTAAGGGTGTTGCTCTTTATAGCCCCAAAACAATCTGATTTTGTATTAATGATCCATGTGTTGTACTGATGATTTGTGATCTTATCGACAAATCGGACGAATGTCTTTCCAGAATCGCGAAGCTGCCCATTCCAGTATTTTACACCTTCAAGCTCCTGATAGCGCAATTTGTATAGCTTCTTAGCTGCATTGATCATGTCTGGTCTCATCTTTTTCAGCTCTCTTGCAAACGCACATTTATCCAACCTTTTTTGCGCCATGATATTGAAATATCCTGCCGACAAGTAAAACATGTATGCCCTGATCACCGCGGCATAGGTACCTGTAAATGTGGTGGTGCTGTGATCCTGTGGGAATATTTCAGGGAGTCTCGATACTATATAGTCCAAATCATCGAGCGTAAATCGATTATTCTTGGATATTTTGAGATTCATGAGGCGAAAATCATCTTTCAGGCTATCCATCTTGTTCTTAGTGAACTCTTTTCTCAGCATGGTTTCAATCTTTGATTCCAGCTGCTCCCACAATGACTTTTGTTTACCTCTGAAAACTTCTACCAAAAGGGCTGTGAAAATACCTGCTCCACTTCCAAATGTGCCCAGGCCAGTAAGAGAAAATGCTGTAAGCACAACTTCTCTCCAAGCATTATATGATTGTTCGACACTGTTGCCGTCAAGCAAACCATATTTCGTTTTCATGACTGAATTTGCGCCAGAGAATGTAGATTCATCAGGAGGACTTTCAGTACGCTTCTTCGCAACAGTACTTTCATCGTCTTTGCTGTTGGCTTCGTCTTGCTCAAGAAAGCTTTTTGGTTCCTTGGATTCTTCATAGGCATCGCCGTTAGCAAGCTCTTCAGCACGGCCAGGTGCAGCTAATGCAGGACGAAGCAGAAGGACGATGCCTAACGTCAATAACAGGTTAATCTTCGTCATCTGAAATGGAGAGAGAGTCAGATGATTAAGGGCAGCGTCTAGAATTGATGGAATATAATATTCAGCAGCTATCTGAAATACGTCAGAAAGTCACGAGCTGTAGAAAAGGGAATTGCAGTGTTTTGCGTTGTGTCCTCCTAATGTCACAAGAGTGATGTATTAGGTCGCATCTCATAGAAAGCCATGCGATAGCTGTTTTAAAGTACGCTCAGTCTTTGTTGAGAAATATTGAGACCAAATCATCTCGTTGTAAACTAATCAACATGAAAGTTCTCATGTTTATGCGACATCATCGTGAGGACAAGCAATGAGGCAAGCACAATAGACTCTTGTTTGCGCAAAAGAGGTAGTCGAGAATTCTGCTGGCGGTTGAAATGCACAGTCAGTGGAAGGCCTGATATTCTACGCTTTTACTTGATACTGGTTTTCAGTTTCTTTGCGCTGCCAATATGATTGATTCATCTATTGTAATTAGCCTCCAATAACGAAACTGAGGCATTTCTTACTCTCTGTATGAATTAATTGATTTGTAATGATTAATTGATATGTTGAGGGCTATCGCTTATTTGAAGATTTATTACATCTTTCCATATGATATTTCCTGATACACATAGATTTGATCGAACCTAATATCCCTAACAAACAGTTAAGTCTAAAAACGTGAACTCTAAACTAACTGACCGCATGATATCATATTTACAAGAATTAATAGTTCTATATTACTTACAATCTATCATTTACAATTTAAAAATTGGCAGAAAATTCCCTCTAGACAGATCTTAGCCAATCGGAATGGGAGAATCCAATTTGCTATGCTGCAAAGAATATTGAAGAGCTAGTGAAGAGTAATGTACTAACGATACTTGGATTTACGGATTAGGAAGAGATAGGTTAAATCGTATCCATGACAGCTTGATATTGGAAAAGTGATTCCGTGTAATGGAGAGATCGATAGCTATCGACACAAGGAATCAGCTCAGAGCGAATCTCACGATAACTCATTTTACTAAATATCATATCATATCACATAACACCTTACATTACCGGAACTTACAACTGTCTGCATACAGTGACACTTCCGATTGAATCATCACAATAATTACTAATCATTACTATTTTCAACATTTATTTTGATTATCCAAGACTTGCTCTGTAACTTCGATCAAATGGATCGCACAAAACAACCGAGTGATGCTAGAACCATCAAGGATAATTAACAAAGTACAACTCGAGGCCAGTATTGAAAACCCAATTGATTAATACTGGTAATGTAGCCTCAAATGACGTGAAAAGTGCATGCGCAAGACTTACGATTGTTGCTGTGCTTGATTGCTGTAATTTTTCACGAGAACACTTTGTGGAGGACGAAGAGACGAGAGACAAAGGTAAGTAGAATAGAATTCAGATAAAGTTATGAAGAATTTCCTTGCATAATCCCAAAATGTGAAAAAA
>OFHS01002032.1:654-23415 GCA_900245855.1 Calvadosia cruxmelitensis
GGGCATTTCCGGTAGCTGGACCAATGCCTTGGAACAGATCAGAATTTCCCCACTGATTATTTAAAGTCTTTTTCTCATGAATCTCTGTTAAAAATAGCATGGTCAATGAAGGCTTTTGGGGCACTTTATAATTTTGCCAATTTTAAGCAGAAAAATTTATTCTTAGTTGATAATTATGGTTTGCAACAGATATTAAAATTGTAGCACTTAATAGAACAATGCATGTATGATTGTTTTACCAGCATTTCGTCTTGTTGATATTTTTTCTGACTGAATTGAGGCTGACCTTCTGTTTAGACTCGAACCTGGCGGAAGTGTCCCGGTCGATGGTCAACACTACAACCAGATCCACAGTACTACATTGAGGTAACCTGATCAGCAATGCAATATATTTCTCATCAACCAGACTTCACTGGTGCCATCTGAGTGCCTGTCAATCATTGGCTGGTTAATTGTTTTTCAGGTCACACAGCCCAAGTGCATCAAAGAGAACCCAGTCAGCAGCATATCGACAAGATTTGTCAGGACCTCAACCAACAAGATACGATGTCCGATCTTTGCAGGAGCGGTACGTCATCTAGCAGACAGTTGCATCATTGTTTGATCTTTACTCATGTGTTCTTGTGTGTTTAATGAAGATGTGTACGTTTTAATTGACTTTGATGAAGTGGACGCCGGAAGGACGGCGTCTTGTCACTGGTGCTAGCAGCGGGGAGTTTACGCTATGGAATGGATTGACGTTCAACTTTGAGACAATCTTGCAGGTGCGTCCAGTTTGTTTGTAGACATGCTACTATCATGTAATGTTTACTGCTGTTGCCATGGAAGCCAAATGCATGTGCTGCACTCCCACTTATTGTCAAGGAAATACATGCTTCCTTCGATTAAACCAGTTATCCTTCATTGTACTGTCAAGTGTTCTATTGGAAGTGATAACTGGAGAAACAATCCCATCTCAGATAATAACAGAACTCAGCCTCCCGGGAGACTTGGCTGGACAGCATGTTTCAAAAACCTGTTGACAAGAAACGTCTTGCTCTTCTCAGAGCTACTTAAACCTGCTAATGAGTATCAGCTGCCTGGTTTGGAACAGACAAACAGGTGAAATATTGACCTCCACAATAAAAGATTCACAGCAGCTTATGTTACGCTTTGATGCATTCTCCAACAAACTTTATTTTGAGCCAAGAGGCAGTATTATACATGATTAATTATTTGGGGATTTGTTGATTGTCTGTGGTTGTTGCTGTTGCAGGCACATGACACGTCAATTCGAACAATGGAATGGAGTCATAATGACATGTGGCTACTGTCTGCTGACCACGCTGGCTATGTCAAATACTGGCAGAGCAATATGAACAACGTCAAGACAATCCGCGCCCATTCTGATCCCGTCAGAGGACTTAGGTGAACTGCAAAGATGGCAACATCTGTTTATTATTCATCCATTTTACTGCTACTTGGCAGCATGACTTGTATTGGTTTTCATTTTCATACAGCTTCTCACCGACTGACAACAAGTTTGCAACGTGCAGTGACGATGGATTAGTCAAAGTGTGGGACTTCTATCGGTGCTACGAAGAAAGACTGCTCAGAGGTGTTTGATGATGGCTGAATGAGTGATTGACATTTATAATTATGCAGATGCAATTGTGACTTAAATCATACTGGTGCAACTAATAATCCTTGCATTATAGAAATTGGAGGTGACAACATTTAGCAATATGACTTTGTCAATTTGTAGGACATGGTGCTGACGTCAAATGCGTTGACTGGCATCCTACCAAGGGTCTTGTTGTTTCTGGAAGTAAAGACAGTCAGCAACCAGTGAAGCTGTGGGACCCAAAGTCAGGACAGAGCATTTGCACGCTGTGAGTCATAATTATCAACTATCTAGAAGGTGTTATTGTATATGACGCAGGTCACACCTTATTTGGTCTTGGTGATTGCATGCGGTGATTAGTGATGCCTTGCTGCGTTGTTTTTAGTCACGCACACAAAAGCACTGTTATGGATCTGCAGTGGAACCGCAATGGCAACTGGCTGCTCACCGCATCACGCGATCATCTTATCAAAGTGTTTGACATTCGACAAATGTGTGAACTGCAAGTGTTCAGGGGTCACAAGAAGGAAGCAACCGGTGAGTAAGTCGGTCAATTCAGCTTCTGGTATGTCTTTGCTTTCTGCTTTGTAGGCTATCATAATTTCTTGCGGTTGCCGTCCTTTGCAGTGATTGACTGGCATCCAATTCATGAGACGATGTTTGCCAGTGGTGGCTCAGAGGGCTCCATGTTCTTCTGGCAAATCGGGTAAGTGCATGACTGCTCCCCTTGACACCATTTGGAGAGGCAAATGACATAGTCTATGGACCACACAGTCATGTTGTTATCTGTTGGTTTTTCTAGGTGTGACAAGGAGATAGGCTCTATGAGCAATGCCCACGACGGCATGATCTGGATGTTGCAGTGGCATCCGCTCGGTCACATTGTCTGCACTGGATCCAATGATCACACCTGGTCAGTATGTTGCATCACCTTCTCACGGGAAAGGACATGTGTCCACTTCAAGGTTTCTGTTTTCTTCCACCACATCCCAGATCCACATTTTTATTTCTAACGTAAGGCATGTTTTGTTGTAGCAAATTCTGGACAAGAAATCGCCCTGGCGACAAGATGAAGGACAAGTATAACCTGAACGTGTTGCCACCTGGCTCTGAGGAGGAATATGGTAAGTGGGCTTATTGTGCTGCTGTTGCGGTTTAATTGGCAGCACAGGATGCATGACAATGGATCATTGTTGTTGTTGTGGTTACAGAGTATGAGGTGCCGAACAAAGAAGAGGTGGAAGCAAACCTGTCTCTGTCTGAAGAAGGTGCTACACCAACGCAGAGCAGAGCCGATCGCGTCTCAGAGACAGTGGAGATCCCTGGATTAACAATTCCCAAGACAGATGGTGTGTTGACTCACTTTTGTGTTGTTGTTGTTGTTGCTGTTCTATTTGTTGTTGTTGATGACAGTGATGCTGTTACATGACAGGTGCTACAACGGCGGCTGCTGAGACAACGTTGTCTGATCCTGCCCGCAATGATGTCATTCCAATGCTGGACGAGGGAGGTCCTGCATCATCAGCTTCCCATTCTGGATTCCGTTTGCCAGGACGTCAACAGAACTCTGCCCAGGTAACCACATTGCTGAGCAGGAGGTCACTCCTAAAATGTCCAGTGTCCAGGGAAACATTGGGTTGGCTGTTGTCATGATTGCCTGCTACTTCATTGGTTGCTGTTAAGGCGATTGCCTGCTAATTCTAGCTGGTTGATTTTCTACTATAGAATCCCGCTGCGGCAAACGTGCTGCCCATGCTCAATGACGTGTTTGCAGTACCAAAGCTGCAGCAGCAGTTGGCACGTTTTGATACTTCAGTGATGAAAGCGGATGCACCTCTTCAGGCACCCAACCGTCTGTTATCTAATAACCCATTCCAGTCAGGTAGGTAGCTATCTGATGATTTGAATAATCCTGTGATATAAAGTATAACTCGGTTAATATCACCTTGGATATTATCGCGTCTCGATTATTGTCACGGAAAGTGAAATTCCACTTTCCTGTCCCTAAGCTTTTCTCTTATTCTACTTGGTTAATATCACCTCGGATATTGTCACATCTCGGTTATTATCACGGATTTTTATGTTTACACTCGCTTATTGTCACACTTTCCGTGATTTGTTGCCTTCCTTGAATTTATAGGTGCCGTAATTGTCGTGAAAGGAAAAGTTGATGAAGTGTTTTTCATTGTGTTTGCCTCATTGAGCATGACAAATCTAAGAAAATGAGTCTTGTGTTGCTAAAATCTCTACATAATAGCTCTGTTTGATGTCGATACAGAGTTTGCAGTTCTATGGCTCGCTATTTGCTATTGTTTGAGCTGTTCCTGCAAAGTTAGAGGTCCGAGTATGAGACTCGGTTATTGTCACGACTCGGATAATATCACATTTTACGATTTTCCCGAGGGTGTGATATTAACCGCGTTACACTGTACCACATATATTTATCTCTGGCATTGATGTCTGTATTTATGGCAATTTCAGGGACAAACCAACCAGCAGGTGGAGTGCAGTCATCCAATGCACTTGTCATCAACAAAAACGATGGCAAAGGTCTGCTGCCAACCCCGGCAAGAGACCGCAGACTCAGCGACGAAGCACAGACCCTTAACATGACAGAGGCAGCCACTGTCCATGACCGTCACATTCAGCCTGGAGACAGCTTCGCCAACGGAAATCAGCAGTATGCTAATGACATGGTTCCCTTGGATGGACCAATCAACCTGCCGTTCCACACTGACCCATCAGCGACAACTCCCAGGCAACTGATGGCCGGACAGCCATTGTCAGATGACCAGTCTCGTAATGCAGAGGGCATACTGAACAATCCTGGTGGCTGCAACAACGCCAATCCTCAGATGCTATCGTGGCGGCACCGTCAACACGACACACATGTGCCTGCTGACACAACCTTTAACAACAGCAACAACGGTCCGCCTCACTGGCAAGCAGCTGCTAATGATCACCATGACAACTTTGCACCCCCTCCCACTCGTCCCGATGGCAACAAGTGGGGAGGTGACAGTAACCGATTTGGTCGCGGCCAAAGCCACTGGCGTGGTCGACCGTCCCCTTACCAGTGACAGGGATGTTACATTGCACATTGGTGTTGTAACTCAGTGATGTGACATGGTGCGATGCTGCCATTGCATCAGGATCCCGTTGTTGCAGTATGACTTGTACAAAATCAAAACATCATTTCCTTCCGACTGACACATGCCTCGTTGCAGTTCGTTTGCCCTGTTGTCTTGTACTGTGTGCGAAATATCAGCCACATTACACCATTCTTCATTAGCATCTGTGACAGCAATTAGATCAAATGTGAATTTATCAGACAGCTATTACAATGAAAAAGTAATCTTAAGTTCATTGATTAATTCCAGATGACAACTGAGGACATCACTGCAAGTTCCATCTCAAGCCTCCAGACAGCAGGCGTTTTCATTTTCCATTTGCAGCCTGTTTAGAGACAGCAACAGAATGGACCACAAGCAAAACTCACAGAATTCCAATAATAATAATAATATCGTCAATTTACATCGCTTGAATTTCATAATAAAATATATAAATATTAGCATTTGTGAGCAGATGCGACGGTTACAGCAATCCCTTATCATCAATTGGGTTGCATCCCCATTGGGGAAATCTCTTGAGGGAGGGGTCAAACAGTATCTTGCTCAGTGACGACGCGCATCTGTTTCTCTTCAAACAGGTTCTTCATGTAGTTGATCTCTTGCGCAATCTGAGACAATAAGAAAGGGTCAATGAGTAGAAAGTGATTGGACACGAGGCTGAAGAGGATGGGACAGCCTCCCTTTAGCGTACCTTCTTTGCCACCTGGGACGAGTCACAGCGAACGCGAGGGCGACTGCCAGGTGTCCGACTCGGCACCAGGTTCCCGTGGGCACTTTCCTTGCACATAATCAACTCCACATACTCCTTGTTGTCTGCAAAGAAATGGCGAAAAAGACAGCTATGAATCAGGATGCCCTGTGATAGGTGATGTGCACAAGACAAGCACACCTCATCTGCCGTCATTCCTTACCAGCCTGCAAGTGGGAGCACTCGTACAGCTGCATGTAATCGACGTGGAAGATGACACCTTCAGGTGATGGACTCTGCTTAGAGTTGGCAAAATAGACCCCATCTGTTGTTATGATGGCACGAAGGCTGTCCTCGCTGCCGCTTCGTATCGCTTCAGACAGAACGAAACTAAACACACAGAAACGCACTGAATAATGCAGCTTCACAATAGTTTACAGGTATTGGAATACACAGATATGTGTCTCAAGGCCTTACCGTTCATTTGAGTTTCCCTCATTGAATCTCAACAGCACGTCTTGTCCCTCTGCTTTGAAACGCGAGTAAGGTGTCAATAGGCCTCCGCTACCATAACAGTTGCGCTTCAATCGCATTGGATGCGGCACACGAGACCTGGTACGAGCAGAACCTCTGACAGCAGCAGCAGCCCCTGAAGCCAGGTCGAGAATACCCGCTGCCGGCTTGGCGACAGTCCCAACCAGACCCTTGCCGATGCCAGAGATCAGCCCCTAGCGCAACAACAGAGATAGACAATGATAAAAGTCACCTGGCGAGGAATGATGGAAGGTTTGCATTGAAGAAACACTGTTGCATACCGTGACACCTTTGCGACTGGCACCATCGATTGGCTGTGTGACGATGCTGGTCAAGCCACCAAACAGACCCATGCCCAGACCCTTGAAACCGGCCACCAAATGATCACTGCTGCTGCTGGCCTTGTCCACGCGCATAGCATCACGGGACTCTTGAAATTTGTTGTCCATCGAGGCTGACCACAAGCCGTCAGCAATGGTTCCGGTCATCTGCAATTCACAATAATGCACCACCACATCAGAACAATAGTTCACGTGATTCAGCCTGACCCCCGATCAACCGCAGGTCATTCATTTTACCTTGGCAGCCGTGTCAGACAACCCGTGAGCCACGTTGACAAACAAACCCCCAAGATTGCCTTTCTTAACAAGGCCCTCGACCCCTGCAGAGACGTCATGCAGAAGACCCATCGGATTGCCAAGAATATCCAATGAGCCAAGGACAGATGCCGCCTGACCAATCACAGCCTATGACACACATAACAATAGAAGCTTACATATTGGCATCAGGGAACAAATGCACACGCGATATGGCTCAAGCCGACCGATCGTCACTTACATCCTTGTAATGACGCACCATCTGCTGTGACACATTCGATCTACGCTCAAACAGATGCTTACGATGGAATGGCCCTGATGAAAAAAAACACAGCACATTAAACAACAACGTCAACCAATCAACAACACATACAATTCTGCGATTGGTGGGTTTGATTTTCAAAGTTATAACTAAGTTTACATTTTGACAAATAAATCAAACTTAAACTAAATCAAATCAAATCAAATAAATCAAGCTGGTGTGATACCGAGCACAACAATGGCATCTTCAAGACTGACAATGGGGATGCCAATGGCCCGTTTGACGCGCATCAAATCAGAAGGGAGCTTGCCACCAGCAGAGAGACTTGTTCGCAGTTGGGTGCCGTTGATGTGAAGCTCTTCACAGTAGACACGGTTCGAGGCTGAAGTGCCATCCCTCAGTCCAATCCTAAACAGCAACAACAGGGTCAATGTCAGACAGCAAACATTCCTAGCGAGACATTGGATCAAAGAGACACATTGAACAAGCAATGGCATTGTCCATAATTTATCACCATCCTATTGGCATTTGCCAGACCGTTGTTGATGTAAAAATAATTATAATCTTGTTCCATAAAGTATCCAACTGTTCCATCATTGTTTCTATGAACATTAGTGTGGTGGAAAAGTCAGAGAAAAATGAATCAAATGGGCAAAATTTCAAGTTCAATTCGGGAGTTCTAAATTTTAGAGCAAATCCTGATGGATTTTGAAAAAGACTTTTTGAACATCCCTAATGAACATACACGTTCAATACAGACAGACAGTCATTGTGGTGTGGCATTTGGCTTGGCTGACCTTTGATTTCCATAGATGGCACTCGGTCTGTTGGCCTCAATTAGTTCAGCAGTTCCGCTTTTATCTTTGTCTCCACCAAATCCAAAGAACTGAAGCAACTTCAGCAGAACACGCTCCTCCAGTTGCAAATTCAGCTTACAGACACTGAAAGCGAACCTCTGCAAAGAGACATGATGAAGAAATGGTAGAAGCAGATGCTGTTGCAGCGCTGTATCAGCAAACAGACATCAGCCAGCATTATGTGATCAATGTGCGATGCTATCTTTGGCTTGTGACTGTACTCACGCGCAATATCTGTACGTTGAAATCAGTTGATTTCTCTCTCTCGATTGCCAACTGAACTGCGGTCGGAGCACGAAGATCTGATCTTGACGTCACGGATGATGAAGATGCTGGCGTCTGATAGAGCAAGACTGGAAGTTGCGTGCCGAACAATTGATTGTCAATCTGATACAAGAGAAGAGCCAATCACAACTCAAACTCAATAATCAGCACAATTAAAAGAAGAAGGACAACCGCCCATCAAGCAAAGTGACTCACCTGCACTGAGCCAATGGTGGCGCTGATGGCCTGCCGCCGACTGGAATCCAGTACCTCAATGTCAATGTGCGACAACGATGCAAAGACAATTTCCTCTGGTACGCTATTGACAAGCGAAATGCCAACACCCTCCACCAAACTCACTGTCACCTAGCAACGACAACACACATTATATATAACACATGTGATGTCTTTGTCTTCATTGAAAATCTGAAAGATCAGCTCACCTCCACTTCGGTATCATTTGGTGCTACGTCATCCTTCAGTGCTCTCAGATGCGGATTCTGCTGCTTGTCAACCGTCATCCAGTCGGACTCATCAACGCACTCGTAACAGACAACAAAAGTCAACAATGGCATGTCCACAACAGTCACACAATTGAATGACGGCAGTAGGCCACACATGAATATTGGAAAGGAATGTTTGCAAACTCACCTGTTTGTGCATGTCAGTGATCTGCAGGACGCGCGTCGGTCCATCCGCATGGACGCTAATGTTCAACACGCCTGAGCCAGGACGCAGCTTCTGTCTGGTCAAGCACTGGTCAGGTGGTGTATCACGCGTCATAATCTCACTCACCACAGCATTGCAGCCTACAAGGTTGATAAAATAATGGAATGTCAAGAAGATCAGAGCAATGATGCATCATGAGAATGATCTAACTGAGACTCGCCTGCTTTGAAGTTCACCATGCCTCCCTGTGGCTGCACAACCAGATTGCTGAGACCGCACTTGAGGAAGCCATCCTGGAGGCAAAGGGGTAAGGTGAGCATTGATAACACAACAAACAACAACGAAAGCAACACAATGGATGACAAATGCACCAACCTCAAAGAACCATTTCTGCGTAGCAAAGCGCTGTGGGTCAGGACGGCTGATGACCAATCGACCCACACGTTGGTTGGATTTCAATGTGGACACAGATTCTATGTCAAGCACAAAGCCTCGCTTTGTGACAGATGGAGATTGCTGTCGGGGATCGCGGGGAGCACAAGACCCCACATGCTCAAGTTCACCCACACTGGTCATTCGCCAGAATTGGGATCGTTTATGGGGTACCTGAAATTCAACAAACCACAGGACAGTCCAACATCGGCTGACATCCGATAGGATAAGCGGTGAAGATGTGGTCTAGTGGTTAGGAAGTGTAGTTGCCAGTCAGGAATACTGAGCTCGACTCCCGACACATCTGGCATTGTATGTGGTCCAATATGTTGATGGCACCTGGCAAGAGAGACACGCTAACTGGCTCACCTTTTTATTCACAATGACGTATTTGTCTTGCATAACATCCAGCACAAGATGCCTCTGGCAAAGAGAATCATCAGACGCTGGGCTTTCGCCATGGCAACACTGGTTGAAATCATCCCTACAAGTTAACAAACAGTGGTCAGCATCGTTTGACATAATCAGGCGATAATGGCAGCCACACAGAGTATCTATGGGGAATTGTGACAGCCATCTTTATAACTAGAATTTATGAGAACTGAGCACTAACGGCTGAAGTAGTCTTACCGCTCAAATGTGTGGGTAAAGGCAAGGTAGATTGAGTTCTGGTAAAAGAGGCTAGCCAGGTTCTGCTTTGAGGCTAGCATGTCGTAGGTCGCTGACGTCTCTTTAAAAACCGACACAGTCACGTGTGCAGGAAGCGAGGGTTCATCAAGAGCATAAGGAACTGAAATCAAGAGAAATAAATAAAGCAATGAATTAAGCGCCTAATGGGCATGAGATATCAGAAGACAATTTTCATCGCATCAGCTTGGTATATTTACATGATTGGTTGGCTTTGACGGTTAGCTCTTTATCGGATGCAGAGCACTGCTCTTGGTAAAATGTCACATCCACCTAAACAAACAAGAACAAGGCACTAGGCAACAAAAATTCTGTCATTGTTGCCTGGTTACTGATCTCATTGACACACTTTACATACCTCTGCCATGTTATCTATACGAAAGGGAGGCGGCCATTGTGCAGCATCATTGAACGTAACAAAGTAGGTTGCCCCTTGAAGGAGGACCTCAACACGCAGCAGCAGACACGCACCGCTGAACATCGACCTGATTGTAACGTAAAACCAATAAAGATTCACAATTCAGAAGCAAGCAACATGCCTGATCCCTCTCCCTCAGCCAGACATGCAATCAAAACAGTACCTCATGTTGACGTGAAAGGAGTCTTCACTATCCACTCTGAAGCCGCCAGACCAACGACAATGATCAACGTCACTCAGCCTGGCACAAGGAGATCATTGTCATAGCAACTAGTATCAACAAATTTTCATGACTATACGAAGAAAGAGGATTGGACATTGGTGCCGTACCTTATGCACAGCAACTGATCAAGGTCGCCTCGTGACCAGTGGTACAGCGTCACAGCCCCTGGCAGACCTACCAGCGATCCTTCAGGGTTTCGACACGCCTGTCAAACCAACGACCAGCAATCATCAGAATGCTCAATGACGTCATCACGGTAGACGCCACTGACCTAATTGCGCATCGGCTTACCTGGGCTTTGACGATGTGGCGTTGTGCATAGACAAGAGCATGCTGGGTATGATTCTCCAGTTGGTAGCGAGTGACAAATGACACCATTCGCGAGCAGCCGAAAAGCCCTTCCCCTTGGCAAGCCTCAACGCCAATCTCATACGCACTAGAAGCAGCAACAGCAATAATGAAACACAATGCTCAACAGGAAATAAGCAACATCAGGGTTACATAACGTCACATCACTCACCCTTCTGGCTGGTTGTGTCCCTTCTTCACATACAACGTCAGACTGTTGGCGTCCTCCAGGGAGAATGGGTTTGACCTTATAAAAGCAACATCCATTGGATTGTGATTGCATACATCTTCAGGGCAATAGCTAGCGAGCTGAAACTCGTATTTACGCCAACAATCACAGAAATGACGAATGGAAATATTACCAAATGGGCACCAATGCCCGCTGGCCATCAAGTTCGTTACCAATTCGCATTTGGCAACGAAAGGAAGCCTCTCTGTCGATGTAAGAGAACAGAAGAGGTGAACGACTTCGAGCTTTCTCGTGCTCTGCGAGTTGACCAGCCACTTCCTCGTTTTCTCCCTCACGCCGAAAAATGAGAGGGAGGCCAGTCTTGTTGATTAACCAATAAGGCGCGTAGACAGACAGCTGTTCAAAGAGAAGGTAGCGCATCAGAAACAGAGAACAGAGGCATGCAAAACACAAGCATGCTTCATAGGCAACCCTGACCCACCTTCACTGTGCCCATATCTCTCTCCAGCTTCACATAAATAATCAACGGCCGACTATTGACATCCCGGAATCGTATGGGGATGACAACGGGGTCCTGGCGATATTTGCTGAAGATCTTCACATTCTCAAAATGAGGGTAGTTTTCAAATGAAAGGCCAAGATCAATGGGTACTGTGACATCGACCTGGTCATCAGAAAAATCAAGATGGACAGTCAAAGTAACGGATGACATTCCCAATGTCAACATGCAACCAACCATTGTGCTTCACACAGGCTTACGTTGTTCAGCGGAAGATAGTGACCAGGTTCGATGCGCTGTCGTCTCGATTCCAAAGAATAAAAAAGATCTACTGGAAGGAGGTTGAATAGCACAATTTGGTATTTGATAAAGAGGCTGTGCCCAGGAGGCATGAAGTAGGCCTGGCGGCGAGCGTCATGTAGCCTCGCAGAACGAACGTCAGGATAGCCTTCGCGCCGAACCACACAGCAGAACCTGAGACAAGCAAACAAAGTCAACAAACAGATTCATGACATGTAGAACAGTAATAAAATGTTCAATGGGAAAATTAGTCCTGGCTCTGACCTAAAGTCAACAAACAGATTCATGACATGTAGAACAGTAATAAAATGTTCAATGGGAAAATTAGTCCTGGCTCTGACCTAAAGTTAGTGCCGGCTGTATGATCACTGCATTGACGAAAGAGACTGACTTCTTCAAATCGCCTTGTCACATCATGCCATGCGAGAGGCAAGCGACAATAGTCCAGTGGGGATGACTCAAGAACAGGACGAGCAAAGACTTTCCACATGACGACATTCAGTGGGACGGCATACGCTTCATTTGGCGCCAACACGACCAGTGTCTCTTCTGCCATAACGAAATATAAAGCACCATCAGACACAAAGAATGAACAATGGTAAAATGATTATTTTAGCAACAATAAAACAGTTGTAGTCGGTCTGTACCTAGGTCAGCAACAGTTGATTCTGCCTTCAGCTGGATGGGCACAGCCAAGCAATTGATGAAGGTTAAAGATGAACGAATGGTGATGACCTTACGAGCGCCTTCCAAAGCAACATCGAAAACAACCCGAATTGATGTTGCCTTAACACCCTGCATAGAAATGAGACCATGAATCAAATTGAATGATGCTGAATTGTTCATGAAACAACTAAGCAACTGTTGTCATGACAACTCACCAAGGGATCACCATCACTGGTCAGTGAGACATGCCTGAAGAAGAGACCAACCTGATCCACGGAAACGGGAGTTGTTGGCAGCCAGCCATCTACCTGAATGGCAATCTGATGGACCTTCATGTGATGTGTCTCCTGACGGTCAAAGCCAAAAACAAATCAACGTCTACAACTATGAAAACAAAGCTATAACAATCAGGGATGTGTCGTCATAGTGATTGCTGGCAACTCTCAGCTCTAACCTTGTGTCGTAATTTATCACGCGAGTCAAACCTAAATGCCACGTCAGCATCAACTGTAACCTCGTGCCACGCAAAAGGCGGTCTCTCGTCGCGTGACCCTGATGAACGGCGTTGGCCGGCGTGGAGATTTGATGAGGAGTAGCTAGTTGTGACGGCCTTTTGAGGGGACGTCGTCAGCGTGCCAAATCGAATGCAACAGCCTAAAAAAGAAGGCAAATAATTCAGTCGTCTCAGTCTTTGGTGGCATAATCGTACAACAAGTGTTTCACAGAAAAAGGGCTTGCCATTGCACACCTGTTTTATTGCGTAGTACGAAGGGCACAAAGGGAGCTCTTCTCTTTGCAGCTGGAGCAATGGCATCCCTCTCGTAGTAGTCCGCTGTCCAATTGGTCAGTGTCAGACGTGTCATGGCCAAGAAAGCACTTGTCACATTGATATCCAGACGATCAGGAGCTAAGTAAATATAATAACAAAGAGGCTGCACAAGGAACTGATCGTAACTGCCGAGGCGACCTTGCAAGCCAAGCTGACATACCATCAATCTTAATCGCCGTCTTTATTGCTTTTGCGGCTGCTTCTGATATTTTCTGCCAGTGAATGTGACACCTTCACCAGAAAAATGGAAAAGAAATGTCAACCACATGAAGTAAATTGTAATAAGAAATGAGCTGATAAAGGTGTGGTCACGCACTTCCATCGCTCTACAAGAGGCTCCCACCCAGACACAGATCGATTGTAGTACTCAGCCATGACGGATGCATGAGCAGAGCCACGGCAGGCATGCTGTAATTCATGATGAAAGTTGACCCCTGGACAAGGCAGAGATTCAATCAGACACAACAAGTACTTGAAAGGGAGCACTGAGAGCAAGAGAGCAGAGATACGCCTCCTCACCGTTCAAGATCAACTCAACCAAAGGAATATCATTGTTGCCGCAGTCGTCAATAACACAAACGCAGATGGCCTGGGCACGAACCTACAGACAAGAGAATGAGTTACCCTGTGTGGTACAACCACAAGTGATCTTTCAACAGGGGTAAGGCAGCGATTGCGGTCACACTGACCAGGAACCCAGCCAGTGATTGTTTTCCATCATCACTTGTGGCAAGTGGAGATGGTGATGCCTCTTTTGACAGTTGTTCCAATGCAGATGCCTCATTTCCATTGGCCTTCTCTATGGCTCGTTTACAGTCCTCCCTGGAGTAACCAGCCAGCATCAAACGACTGATCACTGCAAACAAGACACACCAAAGTACCAATGACTTCATGTCGACAAAATCAACTCCATCCAAGACATCATATGTGAATCAAAGGGCCTTACCATCATTGTCTCGTTCTGGAGCGTGGAGTGACACAACCGAGGCCACCTGGCGCTTGACTGCCTCAATGATCCTCACAAACATCAAGACGTCATTGTAAGACAAGCGAATGTTGAAGTTGGAATGCGAATGGATCTGAAATAAGCAGCAACAAACATTCAAAACAACAACAGAATTACAAACAAGTGCATTATCAACACTGTGGTTGCTATGATACGCACCTCAAGAGTAGGCAGCGGTTTTATGACATGCAGTAGACCAATTGAAAGCTGTGCGTTGGGCTTTGGGTCTGGGTTCAACTCGACAAGCAGGCTGACAGGATCAATGATGGAAAGGGCGGTGCTGTCAACGTCAACCAGAACACAGCTGAACACCTCCAAGCTCTGCAGGCTGCAGGACAACGGCCTCTCCGATGTGTGATCTGGACGCCACGCTACAACAGCAGTTGTCTACAACAGAAGAGAAATTGTACAGCACTAGCCGTGCAAAAGTGAAAATGGTTGTAGAACTTACAATGTTGCCGTACCTTGAGTATGATGGCACGGGTGTCACGGCAACAGGCATCCTCAACCACAACCAACTCCGTGTCAGCAACATTGACCTTCAACTCAAACGTTCTGTCAGCCTGCACAGACACAAATCACATTCAAGGCACTACAGTGACACAGTACAGCAACAACCCACACAAAGACAACACAAGGACAACATCAGCTGACCTTGCTCTTGCTCGGGGATGCTGTTGCCTTGGTAACAACCCCTGAAGGTAGCAATATTTCACTGCTTGCATCAGAGTATAAGACAGAGTCTTCGACGGAAGGTTCTTTGTGCTGTTTGTCTGAAACCGAAACAATCGACCCATTATTATAACCTAACCAGAAGCAGGATGGAGTAGAAGGGATCGGCAGTGGACAAGGGCAGTGGGTGTGTTGAAGGTGCTGCACCTTTGAACTCTTTCTCTTCCTTCCTGGTGATAAATCTGAATACCTCCAACAGGAAGTCGAATATCAGGATGATCTTACTGCGGTTCAAGAGGAATGTCAAGAGGCTGTGATGCAGCGTATCCAAGTAATGCACCTCAAATTGCAGGCCACAATCATCAGGACCCTGGGAACGGACGGATGGCTCAACAACGCGAGTGAAGACATTCAGCTGTGAATTACCAATGTCCTCTGTACCATGAGATCTCTCATCATGCAGCAGGACCACATTTGACACCAGATCGAGGGCCTTGGAACCGTCAGAATATGAGGCATAGATGAACCTTGAGCTCACAAAATCCAGTTGTCCAAGTGACTGGTGCTGGGCGTGACTGAGATTGATCATTGGTCCAAAGGAAAACTGTGGCAGCATTCGTATGGAGACATTTACGAGCTCAAGGGTGATGCTGAGAGTGGTCCATACCTCATCTGTAGGTGATGCCTGTTCATTGCACATGCAACATGATTAAAGAAGGCCAATTGATATGTCACATTGGGTGCACAGAACAACAGAAGAGCGATAATCACCTGCTCCACTGGGTCAACCAGGTAACCAGAGGGGCGTTGAAATGGCTCCAGCTGCTCACCAAGGTTGTCACCAAGCATGTTCATGATGAGACCAAACTGGGACAAGTCAAGGTCAATGTAGACAGACGACAAGGAGCCAGCCACTGTGATATCAGGCACTGCAGAAACAGGAGAAAGTTCACAAGGAATCCCACACAATTATTTTCACAGGAATTAAACAAAACAAGAAAACACTTCTGACATTGACACATCCGTGCAGACAGCTGCAATATGCTGTGCATAGAGTACAGCAAACATGCAAATCGGTCTTACCATCTCTTCCAAAGGCCCACTCCAGGTTGCGTTCAACAGTCAAATTAAGCTTACAAGTCTCCTTCATCAGTCTGCCACCCTGAAATAACGAATCGACAAATGCAAGCTACTTTTCATTAAGAAACACAAGATTTGATCGACCAACAGCACAGGACATACATTTACAGGAAAATGTTGACAAGCCTCAAACACCATATCCATGGTTACGTCATTGAATTCTATCACATATGTATGAAAACTACTTTTGTCAATAAAATTGATCGGTAATTGACTCATAAAACGCACCCCAAAATGGCAGAAACATCACTTCATCCATGTGAAGCAGCTCACGTACCTTTTTTTCAACTATATTGTTCTATGTTGCAAGTTTATCAGCAATTGACGTTTGACAGTAGGTCTTGCCCCAGCGGGCCCCCAACCAGTTGCCCTCTAACAAGCACACTTCTAAGAGTTAATTAATGGTGTGTTGGCAGACACATATGAAAGCAAGAGAAAATAATAATAATCTGAGGTATATTTGGTAGAACATTTGCAGCAAAGATGGTCTCAGCTGCATCAGAATGAACAGTGAGCATGTCACAAGAGATGGACACAACTGCAAAGACCTTATGCTTGAAGTAAGCTCACGAGCTGATGGACTACCGCAGTCATGGTCCAGGAGCCAATAAGACGCACAAGTGGCTTCAACATAACAAGACATTTTGACAAACACATTTCTCACTTATGACACAATAAGCAATCCAACATATGTATGCTGAGTGCTTTAAATGCTGGTGCCACCATGGCAGTGACGCTTGTGAACCCTTCTATACAAACTTATGCTCCAATATCTCAATGATATTCAATGGGATTTTGTTATGATGAAATAATGATGTCCTCAGAAAGATTGACCTATTCCCAGTTGTCCTACCTGTCGTTCTAGCGAAGGAACGCCATCTTTCGATTGGCCAGCATATCGTGCACTGAACACCTCCATGTCGTGCAGCGTGACAGTCATTCGATCCAGCAAGCGATTAGCAGAGACATTGAGTGCCGATTCTGGACTGGCAGCTGCAGAAGGGTTAAACACAAGAATATTACAACAACAAAAACCAACAACAACAAAATCAACAACAGTAATCACAGATCACTTAAGTGCCGCATCTTCCTGTCATGACGTTTAGCCATTACATAAAAATCCATAGATAAATTGATGCAGCGACAACAACATGAAGTGAATGACTTTACCATGGGTTGTCTTTCTGAATCGATTTGCCAGTACTTTGCTACTGATTGCTTCGTCAGAATGAGACCAGATGAAGTTGTTGCTGACTGAGAGGCGACCCAAATAACCAGCAAGGACGTCACACACTCCAGAAGATTGAGGAATAATCAGCACAGGGGTGTCGGCTTCAATATTCAGCAGAACGCGAGCGGCACGGTTTGAAGGTATGAACACCTACGGTAAGACATGATATGTAGCAATTGGCAAAACTCAGAAGATCGTCAGACGCAATGATTGCTGCAAATAAGGCGTGGCTATGCACCTCGTCACCATGGCTGACTGCTCTCATTCTCCCAAGAACCTCTTGCAATTGCAGGAAGTGTTGACAAAAAGCAACGACCTCCGTAAGGAACCTCTGGGTGTGCACATAATACACAGATGACATCGTCAGCTGGAGTGAGATGTCGTAGGATCGCAACAGATCGGGATCTGGTTCACCAAACCTACAAGTCAATCAAATTGACCATTGTGTCATCACGCGCACACCGCAGACCAATCACAGGACAGCTGTCCTATGCAACGCAACCCACCTGAATAGCTTGAAAGACAATGCCTCATCCCCAGGACTTGTCAAGAACCTGCTTTGAAATGTAAACAAAGACAATGACCACACTAGTAAATGATAGTGACAGACAGACAAATGACAAAATGACAGGATCGCGTCACCTCTCGAAGTATATCTGTCCTGATGGAGACATGTCCACTAACTCCAATTTGCCAATGCGCCCGCTGACATTTTGATTGCCTCGATCAAGTGAGGCTGTGCAAGCAAGGTCAGCAACATGAGCCTTAGCCAGGGGATATTGTTCCTTGTTCAAAGTCAAAGATAGCGACGCCATTGCCACTTTGACATCAGTGCGAGACGGTGGTGTTTCTGCTGCTACATGTGACTGAGACATGCTCTCAGTAGTCATAGTAACATCATGACCTGGCAACAACAGAAGCAAACAGAAAAAATCAAATTCAGTGACTGATTTAAACAAACAAAGGAGTGCGTGAATATTCAAGTGATCAGAATGATAGTTAATGAAATGATGAATAGCTAGTCACTGAATAATCAAGTGGGGCACCTTCCGCGTTGTTCTCTCTCGAAACGGTTGGCTTGGGGCTCAGGGGCATTGGGGAACCGATGCCAAAGAATTCCAACATGACAACCCAAGTCTGTAGGTTCAGTGTGATGTCCAAAGAACTGAAGTCAATGTCAATTGATTTTGTAATCTGTGAGAGAATATTACACTCAACACATTACACCAACCTAAGCGTAGAAAAAACTACTGAGTTCTTTCAAAATTATTGATGAGAATGACATCATACTTACAGCTTTGTTAGCCAAAGGTGAGTCATTATCTCCGCTGTCAGAATCATGTGATACGTGTGTCGCAATGCAAATAGTAACAAGAGCATTATTATCAGCATCAACTTTGTCAATGTCATTATCTGCATTTATCTCGCTGTCATGTTGTCTTTGCTGACATATTTTTTCTCTTGTAACGAGCATGGGTCGGAACTCTGGCCCTTGCGAAGACTTCAATGGGGACGAGTGAAAGACAGTGGGCAGAGAAGCAGAAAGGTTTGTAAACAAGCCAAATGAACTCTCTTCTGGACATGATGAGGAGAACCTTGAGGCGGGAGCAGCAGCGTCCTTCCGTGGTTTGGTTCGGGCACTGGAGGACCGTAGCAGGTATCCATATGTGTCAGAGTCAGTGTGAAGGAGATCCTTGACAGCAAGGTATCCAAGAGTGGCAACTACTTCACTGCCAAATGCCATCTGCTTGGTGTACGACAGAGAAAGGTCCTTCAGGACAACGCAAGCAAATCCACACTCACGCAAACTGAGCTCACCAATCAGCTCAACCTCGACCGCAGGAACAGCAAATGCAGCCGACACTGACATGTGGGAAGATTCGCCATCAGAGGCAAGGTTCAGCGGGTGCTCATTCTGGTCAGCAGGCAATGTAGCAGGAAAATCACTAACAACAGAAAACGTAGACACCACAGTCAGAGATCAAGAGAACCTTGAGACAAAGGATATAAGACAAAATAATTTGATGAAAGGGAGTCACCTGGCATAGTTGCTAGTCGATTGATCATTGGTTGATTTAGATTGGCCGTCGCCTTTAGTCACGTTGTTATCAAGCGTTATCAATAGTTGCTTGTATGTGCTGGTCGAGAGACGAACACGAAGGCACTCCGGGATCCTGCAGTTCACAGTGATCAATGGTCTCCTTCCGTCAACACCAACATCGCTTGATCGATCAACAACAAGCTTGACTGATGTGTCGTGCAGTATATGCACAAGATGTGCAGTCCACTGTTCAATTTGGCTCGAAGATATCAATGAGAACGTGTTGCTTTCTTGATTCCTTAGTGAAGCCACAGCAGTGTCGGACAAAACCATGGATGTCAACTTCATGTCATGTATGTTCAAATGAACACGGTCAATCTCTTCATTGCCATGGTTACTATACGAAATGTCATCGTTCAGTGTCAGGTGCTCGTTGACATAGCTATTTCTGAATGAGATCTGTCCAAGATGCCCGACAAGGAGCGTTGAACTGTCTGCAGTCTGAGGAACAACCACTACAGGCGAGTCAACATCCAACCGCAAGTAAAAGTGCATCTTGGGATGTCTTTCAATGGCCAATGACTGGGATCTAGCAAGATCATCTGCATCAATAATAAGATCGGTGTCATCGAGTGATAAGAAACTTGCCATATGTGTGCCACTACGACCGTTTGTTTCGTCATGCGGACGCCTTGTTGTTACCAGGCTCTTGGCCATGTCTGCAGCAGCTGCTTGGAGTGAGCGGGCCATTGCCTCTGCGTAGTGCTGAAAGTCGCCAGCGCACAGCCTGAGCTCAATGAGGAAAGCAACATCGTGCAAGTAGAATGCCGATGCAACTTGTAAGTTGATCTCGATGTCACCCGATTCAAGAGCCATAGCAACATCTCGTGTCTCAGCAAAGGTGAAGAGGAATGCTTGGACCTGATCTGCAAGAGGCACATCTGGTAACCTCTGAGGAGTATCAGAAGTTCGACAATGTCCAATTGATAGAATACAGCGATGCAACGTCGTATCAGGAAGGAGGCTTACAACGTGCAATCCACCAAGGCTGCCTTTGATCGACCTCTCTTGTTGAATAGTTGCAACCAATTCCAGATCACTGATGGTAACCAGGGCAACTTTACGACCCACCTTTCGCTGTCCAATGGTCTGTCCTCGCACAAGAGTCAGCTGCAGGGAGTCAAATGTTGCTTCCAAATGGACATGACCATGTGAGACCTTGATGGGCAAAGGGAATAACATGCAACGAACAACTGTTCATACCACTGATGGCATCAATTCCAACTTAGTCACCCCCTCCCCCCGGTACGTACGATGCAACCCACCTTGTTGCCAGTAGGAACAGTGTTGTGATGAACCTCCTCGTCTGTCTTGTCTGGGGGCACAGCATGTGACTCAGTGGAAGAGATGTTGGAATTAGCAATGACTTGATTGATGACATTAATAAGTTCAACAAGCGTCTCTTGATTGGCTAAAAAAAACAAACCAAAGACAATGAAGGGGGAACCAGCAAGAGAAGGGTTAAGCTGAAGCATAGCATTTCCCAAACACGAACCGGTCACGTGAAGGCAATTGAAGCGCAGATTGGCTACTCTCAGGGCTTGGGTGCTGGATGACGTCACACCAGGGCAGTCAGGACTGATGTTCTGATATGTGATGTGAATTAACGCATCACTCTTGTCATGGATGCCTGGCAACACACAAACAAGGTAATTGACAACGGAGTCATCTCAAGACCACCAGTTGGCAGCAAGAACCAACTAGCAATGATAAGTGTCAGCTGACCTGAATGTGAGGCTGCTTCACTAGAGGGGTAATGCGATGCCACGAGCAACTCGAATTCACGTCCAAATGTCTGGATGGCGTCGATTAACATGACAGACCGCAAGACGAATACAATGGAGTAGTCAAAGGGACGTTGTGTGTACTCCACTTCTACACCTTCGAAACGCAATTCAGCAATGCATCTCCCTGTAACCATAGCAACAGATTATATGATAATGGAAAACTCATATCCAACATGAACTATGAAATGAAGGACATGAACAACTGAAAGCAGAATGTCTACCCCGACTGTGAAGACTGAGTGAGATCTGGTCAAATGTCAGTTGGGACAGGACAATCCTTGATTCAACCAAGAGTTCTGTAGCCTTCAACTGGAGTACATTATCACTACATGAAAAAAATCCAATCAATCAATCAATCAATCAATCAATCAATCAATCAATCAATCAATCAATCAATCAATCAATCAATCAATCAATCAATCAATCAATCACCACCAAAGGACTAGCTGACTGATGGGTATATTCAACCAACCAGAGAGCACGCCCAACACACATGCTGTAGGTTTCTGTTTCACATAAAATAAGTGTAAATTCCACCAAGCAAAAGCACAGAAAACACTTTACAGGCACAATCCCAGAATCCAATCAATAGGTTTCTGATTAGCTTCTGAGGCAACTGAATTCTGGATCCAAAAGACCGTTATATCATTACACCGGAGCATAACAGAATGAGCTGCAAGGGCTTTTAGGAGATCACAGCATACAATGTGCATGGCAAATTATGTGACTCATCTTCAGACACCATATTGTTGATGATGTGATTGATGTTATGCCAACACAGAGTCAACAAATGTCCACATCACAAATGGTAGAGTTCATATTCTACTCTGGCCCTTTCACTTTAATATCCTATTCAGCTGTCACACTTGTCAATCTATCAATATACCAATCAACAGATATACATACACATTGCTTGCATTGCTTTCTATAAATTCATGGCTTGCGTCAACACTGAGTGCCGTGTTGAACCCTGGAGGCGGAGCATCAGCTGGGATTGGTCGATTGGCGCCCTTCGCTTGTGAGATGCACTTAAAAAGGACGTGCAACTAGAAGAATAGAAATGCCGTCACAAGGCTGTACAAGAATGGCAAGATCAATCACGTGAATCCGCTAGGCGACATGCCTTGTGCTCATCTACATGCATCATCATCTTTGGGAGACTGGCAGCCACCGTCAAATTAGGCCAATTAGAGTCAGCAGTGAACACCAGACGCCTGCAATGAAATTCAACATAGTTAGCGTAACCTAAAGACAACCATGTCAACACATTTAACGTCACATTGAATGATGTTGTCACCACACGTGCCTTTCAAGCTGCATCGAAATGGAGAATTTGTCAAGCAAATGAAACTTGCTGCTGCCTCGTTTCAATATGGACTGCCAATCATTTGAGAGATTGCAAACAACGACTTGGACGTCAGAGANAATGCAATGTTATACCTGTAGGAGAAACAAGACTCAACATATCCTACCGAAAAGAACAGAATGATGTAAAGACAGAATGATACAGAATGATGTTACTAGAGCGAATGATGTAAAGACAGAATGATGTAGAGACAGAATGATGTAAAGACAGAATGATGTAAAGACAGAATGATGTTACTAGAGCGAATGATGTAAAGACAGAA
>OFHS01002033.1:1846-23404 GCA_900245855.1 Calvadosia cruxmelitensis
CAATTCCTGAGGGTGTGGTGTATCTTATTGACCAAATCTGTTGCATTATGGGGAAAGGTGTGCCATGAAAACAACCAATCAGAACAGACGAATAACGTCGTTTATTGTGGCAGGAAAACACCCGGTTTCGCGTGCAAGAAAGGGCGCTGTTGACCTTCCCATGAACTTTACTTTAGGTCGACTAGCGGGTTCAGATTTCACCGTTCTGTCGGAATGCCGCATTCTGCCGCTGTTTGTTCTTTCCAATGAAACATTCACACATCATGTTAACAACGGTTTAAATATTATGTTCAAAACGTTGCTTCTTGTAGAGAATCGTAGTTATTCATCATCATCATCATCATCATCATCATCATCATCATAATCTTTATTTTCTGAGGGGCACCTGATAAGTCAGTGACTTCTCTCACTCAGGGCCCTCACAACACTCAAATCATTTGCAATACAACGAAGTAAAAATGAACTAGTAATTAACTAAAATTGAGTAAAAACTAATGTTACAGTTATTTCCTAAACTGTATATCTATATCTACTTTAAAAAACGAACTAATTGCTAAAATGTAGGCCTAATAGTGTAATTTGAAGTTTACCAGTACATTATACTTTATTAAAATAATAAGCGCGACAGTTCATTTTAAAAGTTTTTAGACTTGCACATTCTCTTAATTTTATTGGCAGCGAGGTAGAACATAGATAGAGGTTTTCGCATTCCATAAAGTAGGGCATAGAGTTCCAAGGAGTACATATGGTCGTTGGTGCCAGAGCTCTATATATGCCGTGAGAAACAGCGTAGATAACAGGACAGACGGAGTTGTTAACACAACGAAGTACAGACGGGAACAAGGATGATTACAAGGTGACACCGACGGCTACATATTCTCACATTAATGTGACTGACTACAGTAGGCTACAGCATGGACTATACGCATTGACGATGTAACGTTCACACTGACCACGCGTCTGCTACTACAAGTATGTAAACGCTATTCAAATATTTAAATAATTGGAATAAAAGGTTGAGATGTGAAATACATTCAAGAGGTTTTGAAACATGGAATTCAATGGGTTAAACGGTCATGTCAAAAAGTGTTGTGAATGAACTGCTTAAACAACTTGTTATTACGACCTGACAATGTTAAACATATAACTAATTAACTAAAGACAACAAAACATTACTAAAGCTAATTAACTGAAGACAACGTAAACATGTTCAAAATCCCGCAGATTAGTCCGCATTATATTTAACCAGTCTGGTGCTCTTTGAGTCTTTGAGATTGTTGTTACCGACACGCAAACGCCTCCACAATGACTACGACAACAATTTGCGGAAACATCGCGAAACATCTTTCACGGCAACATTTTGTTGAAACACCACAACTACAGTCCCTAATTATCAAAACGCAAAGTTCCCCTAAACACAATCGAGGCTATGGACAAAGACGGAACAGACGTCAAACAATACAACATTCAAACAAACCAATGAGAAGTAGTGATCTCTTAACACAGGTGGTCGTTCAGCACAGGTAAATTGTCTTGTTTTGATAGTTCAGATACTGTAACCACTTAAAGGTGGTCTCTAGCGACAGGTGGTCGCTAAGAATTCAGACTGGAATGGACAAGGAATATATAATTCTTCTGTGATTGAAAACCAATCGATTGCAAAAGGCTTTCAAACTGTTGACCAAGTACAGAATTAACGAATTTTTCTGATTCCGATTCTTCATAATCATATATTTATAACAAAATTCATAATAATCCATAGTATATTCGAAATATAATTATTACATTTTTGTAATATCTGTACTTGATGTTTATAGCAAAACCTTTTCCTAAGTTAATTGCAGTTCTAAGAAGGATAATAGGTTATATATGTCATTTACAAGTTCTTTGACTACATGTACGCTTTTTGGAGTTCGGTCGATCCGCAACTTTAATCTCTTGTCTTTTAGTCTTCCATGAGGTTGTATGCATCATCTGGAGATAGAATGGACGGCACCACAACACCCATAGCAATCCTTCTGGAATTGTTTGATATATGAATCAAGACGCAATTAAATTTACTGATGACGTGTTGCCATTTTTCAAGTGCTTTCTTGTGAGCATCTCTATCATGTTGACACAATGAGCTGGCGAGTTGATGTATTTCTTGATTAGAGATGGCTTTTCTCTCGGCAATCTCTCTGATGCTTGTGAATTGAAGTAGCGCATTTGACACAGTTGATTGTAGAACGTGAAGATTTCGCTGGATCAACATAAGCTGAGAAACGGCATTTCTTTCAGACAAGCCAGGAATAACATTACCTAAGAATAAAGACAGCAAAAATGATCGCAAAGAACAGCAACACAAATTTTCAGGAAATCCCGGAATACATTCAGATAGGTAGAGAAAAATGTCCAATAGGCAAATACCGATACAGTGTACAACCCCGTTAATATCACCTCGGTTAATATCCCAACCCGCTTAATACAACACGTTGTAATCCAAAGAAGCTAAAGCCATCAGCCATTCCTGTTAATAATTCTACTACGCTATATTCTTTCAGTAATCGAGTCCTTCCTGTATGGAATTCCCTTACCGATGATGTTGTTACCTCTGTTTCATTTTCTGTTTTTAAGCGTCATTTAGATTCTGTAATTTATCGCGCTTTTGTAAAAGTTATTAGGCTGCACGTATAGTAAGTAGTTTTACTTTCCTGTGCTTGCCTGTCAATCATTATTACTTATTTCGACAAATAAATCAAATCAAATCAAAATCACTGTTGGAGTCAACTATTTTAACACGCTTAAAATCACAACTCGCTTAATATCACGATTTGGGCAGGAAAATCAAGGTGATATTATCGAGGTGAAACTGAATACCTTTTGCCAAGGTGATAATAATCCCAGCTAAGAAAGCGATGATTGCAAGAATCCTCATTGTAGGTTGTCAGATCGGGTTATTTCTCAATGCGTTGTGGCTTTCCAAATCCTTACATCTAAAAATGAGCTCGTAGCCACGTAGCAGAGGGATTAACGCCATCAGATTGATTTTATCCTCTTGAGAATTGACGAAGCTCAGTCCGAATGTATTTCAGGACACGGGCGAGTTGACCTTTGTCGCCGTGATGTGTCATCAGAAATGCTATTGTTTGAGGCGCATTGATTGGTAGTCTTTATAACAGTCCATTTCAATGATTGTTCTTGGCTGTCAAAATTTTCGATTGCAGTTTAAAACCGTGAAAACATTCGTAAACTGATGTACATTGGAACTGAGCTTCGTCATTTGCTGAAGCCCTCTTGGGAGTTTCAAAACGATGAGACTTGACTTGAAAAAACGTTTTTATCCCTACTATAACGCCATAGTGTGCAACATAAACTGTAACACGCAAGATTTTGCGTAGAAAACGCGCAAGATTGACACATTAACGCGCAAGATGTTGCGACAGAAACGCGCAAGATCTTGCGCAGAAAACGCGCAAGATTGTGTTCAGTGATGCGCAAGATTTTGCGCATTATTTACGCATAATTTTGCGCGTTTCTGTCGCAATATCTTGCGCGTTACAGTTTATGTTGCACAGATTTTCTAGTTTGCTACATATTTTGCGAAACTTGCGTTTTATCCCTACTATAACGCCATAGACTAATAGCACGGAACAGCAGCACATCAGGTCGTAATCGTACACACAGTGACTGACTTTACGTAGTGACTTCCCTCTGGCTAGCGGGTATTTCTATGGATGGCGTCTTTGTCTTTGAAGGAGCTTCTCCGTCCTTCGATAGCTTAACATACACATTTTTTATGTTGAATATTGTCCACAACTCATCAAGAACAGATAAGCAAGCAAACTGACTCAATCAATTTTCATGTAAAGAATAAAAGCAGGATAGTATGCACCTAAAACAATATTCATGAGAAAGTATGGAAATATTTAAAATCAAAAACTGCAAAATAAACTGACAGGAAATCTCAAGCGATGAATTATACTACATTTTTATGAGGTAATACGAAGTTGGACGAATCTTTTTTGGCATGCTACTCCGTGACTTCAACTGCCGTAATTAGAGTTGGAGAATTTGATGGCATCGCCAATAAAGATGCTTCATCGTTTATCAGAAGAGGAGCACTCGTTGAATCATCTTTCGCTGTAAATGTTACCGGGAAGTCGCTCTGCAGACCTTGTTCAACCAATCGGAGCTCGAGCGTTGAATTGGAAGCTACCAAGTAGCCACTTTGTTGGTTTGATCCTTTGTCTGGATAAACCCTGATGTCTTGGCCAACTTTGTTTTCAAAATTAACGCTGACGTATCGTTCAAGAGCCACTGTCGCAGCTATGAAATGGATTAAAAAAAACATATAAATTACCAGTCAAACGTAAAACTTTGGGCACATCTTCTTCGCTTTCTAAATTAGCCAGGAGAGTCGACGGATTACCTTCAATTGGGGAAATCTGATTTTACGGTAACGTATTCAATTTACATATTCTATTCAACTTTGGATGGTAAGTTTCTTTATTGACCATGTTACTATATATATGTAATGAATTTATTAGTAACTAGCTAATTTACTACAGAATTACCTCGTTAGTGTATAAATATTTCTACAGTATGTCAATTTAAAATAAGGCGAAGTCCACAAACCTTTACCGAATTGAATTTTTTTTAAATATACTGTACACTTATTTTGAAGATCGGTAAGTACTACAGATATATAATAATTACGTTAAATCCAAAATTCGTATGTGAAATACACCAGTTTTAAATTGTTTATGAATTTTATCATTAATTTTAATTTTAATTATATTAATGTTATTTTTGCTATGAATTTTTATTACTTTTATTTTTAATCTTTCATTAATTTCATATGTTATATTTCTTACTTTTTATTGAATTCTTTTTATGAAATCCTTGAATTTTTTACCGAACAATGATCGTTAGGATGAAGTATGCCGGTACATAATTATAAGTAATAAGACTCAATAATAAACATTTAAATCAAGGGATATACTCACAATAACTCCAGTAATATAGGAAATCATCCGATACTTCATTCGAAGACAACTGTCTCTGCGAAAGTACGACGATGTTCAAGTAAAACTTAGCGAATGTGTTTGGTCCTTCTGAGCTTGCTGCACCGATGGTTAAATTGTTAGTAGCTACAGGTGGTATTGGTGGACCTGTTACAGTTTCATTGATGCTTTCTTTGAGCTCATGATCGATATAGAGGAATAAACCAGTGTCCAACTTCCACGTGGCAGTCACGAACATCCAAGTGTCGGCAGTGATTGTTGTTTCCACCTTAAAAAGTTGCAAAATCAGATGATCAAACTAGTTAATTGTCCAAATGCAGTTTAGACTGCGTGCAAGCGAACTATTTTCTTCCTGCTGTACCTTGGGGTACTATATACTGCAAGGTGGCATTGATCTGTACCCCCAATGCACCCTTTGGAGGGTACATACTCTGTACCCCCCATGCACCCCTCCTGTACCTTGGGGTACTATATAAGGTGGAATCGATCTGTACCCAGTTTGTACCTTTTCTGCAACTTTAATTTTTAGAGTGTAGTATGCAGGAATAGATTAGACTCGGGAAATTTGGATAATTAACCAAACACTACAATCTGCAAATAAGAATTGGTTATGGATATTTAGTAGCACATCCAGCAATGTAGTTCACCTTGTATATATTTTGATCGTAAACGACAACGGCACCAATTTTTCCACTCTTCAAATACAATGAAACTCCTCTTCCTAATTGCGTAGAAGTGTCGATGATAATCTTTGGCGCGAGATAATTCATGGCATCATTTGGTACATTAATCTTCACTCCAATTGATAATCCATTAACGCAAAGTAAAGGATTGTCAAAACATGTACCTAGTCAAGAAAAAAGAATTCAAAACGTAAAATAACAATAGAAAATAACAACATACAGTGAAACCTGTCTATAACGGTCACATGTGGGACCTGAGAAACATGACCTTTATAGACAGGTGGCCTTTCTTTCCATGTTGATTTCTATAGGAAGTGTCATTATGGGGTTATGAAGAGTGGCCTTTATACACAGGTGACTGCTCTATAGAGGTGGCCGCTAACACAGGTTTGACTGTATATTCAATTGTATCAGAGCCATGCGACTTCATTTAAATCTATGAAAGTAATTGAAGTTGTATGCTTAAAAAATAGTGTCATATTGACATTGAACGTACTAAATCCGCTTCATGTGTGCCATCCGATAATTATAGACAGGACGAAGTAAGGCAAAGAATATAATGTAAATAAAAAGAAATTATCATCACCTATAAAATATCCAAAATTCTGCCAGCACGTTTCCATGGTCACGTGGCTTTTGATATGCTAATTAGCAGTCCATTATCACCCGGTTATTCTTATGCTAATTAGCACTCACTGTGCAAGTCAGTCTATAGTTACCTGGGAGACTTCCTGCACTCAAATGTCCAGTCGTGCCATCCATCAAAAGCGATTGGCTCACCACAGAAACATTACCACTGACCATCAAAGGAGGAGTAGTGGGCACTGATCCATGTTGAATTTTGTTGGTCGGCCAAGTGAAGTGAGGACTGATGGCAGGCACTAGCACAAAAATGAAAGAGATTGCTATAATGATATCCTTGGCCAAATGTAATATAGGATTATATAGTTGTTTTTTATATTTGATTTATAGCTCAACCTCATAGTTAATATTGTTCCAGCCAGTATAGTGGCTGACGCGTGGTTAGTGTAAACTTAATGTCGTCATTGTTTAGTCACGTTATTGTAAGAATATGTAGCCGTGTCATCCTGTAATCATTCTCTTTGCCGTCTGTAATTCGTTGTATCAACATCTCTGTCTGTCATGTATTCTACGCTGTGTCTCACGACATGGAGCTAGAACCAACGACCATATGTACTCCTTGGAACTCTGCCATCTCGTCCTGTCGTAGGACTAGCAACCTGTCTCTCAAATACTATATATGGAATACGGAAGCCTCCTTCTTCATCTGCTACAGGGTCATGATCTCGTTTTATCAAATTTCACATTCGTGCTTGATGCGCTATTTAAAAGCAAGTCCGAATTCAATTTTGTATGCTACATTCGTTGCAACATCATTGTTCCATCGATTGACTGAAGTCTCGTTCGTTTAGGAGTCTGCTACCACTGCAACACTACAATCTAAGAATTGAGGGACATAATATACAACATACTTTTACAATGGAATGATAATATAATCGACTCGGCTTAGTTGGACAACCGCATAATCAGACCAAACAGCTTGTTACCCTTGGCTCATTTGGCCCAGCAACCAAGGCCTTCGTTGAAGAACTAGGCCCTAGATTGAATGGCACGTGCAAGGCCGATTTCGTTGCAAACTTGAGCTTGGCCATCCAGTGCGGAAATGTCGAAAGCGTACGCGGCACATTTGCCAAAGTTGAATTATCGCTAGTATTAGTTTTTTTTTAATTTATATTTGCATTTAAAAAAATAATTTTGAGAATAAAATTCGCTCGTACCAGCTTGTTGCATCAATTATGCCAATACGGAATAATTTCAAAAAATATATCTTGAACATCTTAATTATGCTTACGTATATGTAATCATGCTAATTATGCAGCCAACGCGAGCTACACATGTCTTTACCTGGAACTGTGATGATAAGGTTGATGTGATCTGTTGGAGAGACGACGGAGGTTACAGATTCAACACTCAGATCATTAATAAGCAAGGGAAGTGATGTGTCTTCATCGTTTACTGTGAACTCAACAGGCCCGGGAGCCTTCCCATCTGTAGCCAGATCGATCACTGTAATTGCAAGTGTTTGTCCTGGTAGCACTAGGAATCCAGCAGGATGTCCCCTATCAGTGTATACCCTGGCAGATCGTTCGCCGATCGATGCCACACGAAGTAGAGAGTAATATCCTGTTGCGGCATCTGTTGAATTGAAGCGAGAAATATAGTCAAAGATGAGTAAAGTATATTGATAGATGGATTCTACTAAGGTACCTGTAAGATCTTTTTGCCTAAAAATGAACCTTACACTGAAAAATATTTTCTAGACAAGAATTGTATTCTTGTGCTTTAAGTATATACTTTCTCAAAATAAGAATTAGCCGATGGAAGAACAATAAATATATTCATATTTCGCTTAGTGATTTATGGCTTAGAGCGTGGACAAGTATTTGTTTACTAGATTTAAGAATAATATTCCTTGAAATGAGAAATTTTGTTCTTAAACTGGGAACACTGTATATTGCAGTGTATCAAAATAGGACTTCTTGAAAAAGTCTGGAGAGGAACAATGGCATTATTTAGAGCTGGCATCACGGAGTATTTTTTCGCTTGTGGCGTGGATATTCTGGGCTAGAACTCGCTTTTTATTCAAAGTATTAAAATATGACTTAAGGATAATATTCCGATTTGGTGTCATGCAGTAATTTATTGCTTGCAGCGTGGAGTTTCTACGTAAGAGCTTCTTGTTTTAAGTACATGAACCCTGTCAAATATAGGACTTATTGTAAAGGTCTGGATTAGAACACTAGCAATATTATTCAGAGTTGGTGTCAGCGTAGTAATTTATGACTGGCAAATTACAGTACTCAAATATTTTTGTACTATAGCGTTGTTAAAAATTACTTGAAATGGGAAATATTTTCTTGAAATAGGAACAGCAAATGATTCGTGGTGTACAGTCGAACCTGTTTGAAATGACGACAGTAATATTTTAAATATTGCTTATTTCAAAGTTTAAGTTTTATTGTTGTAAATGGATTATTATCATGTAGCAGCAACCATAGTTACAGTATTAGCAATTTATTTCTATAGCCTCGCCGTATGCGTAGCTTCAATTTCATGTAACGCAAATTAGTTCCCAGTCCTCTCTTCCTTGTAATTAGTTAGTTTCGCTTCGTGTCAATCGTAGCCACTATATAAAGCCAGTCTCTGCAGATAGGTTTTCTAATGTATGGCTCCTTTGGTGAGCAATTCTCCGCATGGCTTAATTATATAAACAAATTACATTACAATACAAATGGAAATTTTTGTGTTTGTATCTTGAAACCTGTCTATAATGGTCACATGTGGGACCTGAGAAAAATGACCTTTATATACAGGTGACCTTTCTGTCCTGGTTGATTTCTATAGGAAGTGTCATTATGGGGTTATGAAGAGTGGCCTTATTATACAGGTTGTTGCTCTATAGAGGTGGCCGATAACACAGGTTTGACTGTATCTTGAAAATGTCTACGATACTTACAGCTGCTCCATAAGAATATAAAGATATTCAAAATGTCTGCGATCTCTATACGAGAATCGAACGTCGTGAACGAACTGATGTCGAACTTTCCAAATGAATATGTTGGGCCTTGAACATTCCTACCGATGGCGAAGTTTGGATTTGAATTATAAGGTTGTACAGTGGAAGATGATACTCCAGAAGTATCTGTAGCCAATAGGTTCCCATTCATATACAAAAAAACTCCACTTGATTGACTCCATGTTACTATGACATAATACCACGTATCTTCGTCAAGTGCGCTCGTATTAATCACCCACGTGTGATCAAGGACACGAATTTTACAATACAATTTGCCACTGATCAAGTATACGGAAATTCCTGTCGAAGAAGCTTCGTGAGCGCCAGTATCAACGACATATTGTGTTGCAGAATTCGCTTTTGAGGCACTGTCGAATTGCATCTTAAAAGAAAAGGAAACTCCATCTTGGCAATTGCCTGGATTAAGAACGCAGTCTGCAATCTTGAAATCTCCGCTAAAATAAGAGGAAGTTCCATCCAATGCTAATCCGCCACCAGTTACGCTCACCACAAGGCCATGAGTGGATAAACTTGGAAACCCAGGAATCAAGTCGTTGACAACTTCAAGCAAGCCATACGAATGACTTGGGATTTTCACCAGTGCTGCAAATGAAAGAAACATAATAAATTAATCGAAACCTTTTACTAAGGTGGCATGTAAGTGTATGTGTGGCTGACGCATGGTCAGTGTGAACGTGATGTCGTCATTGTGTAGTCCCGTCTGTACCTCGTCGTGTTAACACTTCCGTTTGTGCTGTATTATACGCTGTGTTTCACAACATAGAGCTATAGCACCAACGACCATATGTACTCCTTGGAAATCTGCCATCTCTTCATGTCGAGGGACCAGCAACATGTCTACCAAATAATTATATGTTATAGACTTACGGAATGCGAAATCCTTATTGTTGTAGTATCCATCAGGTCTCGTTACCCAAATATTTTAGAGAAGCGCAGACACTCCTCCAGTTCCATGGTACCGTTTGCGCGAGGACCCAGTTTCTCGAAGTCCATTTCGCCGTCACCCTGTGAAAAAGGGCTCTGGCCGCCCCGGCTCCACGACGAGGAAGCGGTACCTCCAAAGCCTTAACCTTCGTACCCTACACAAGTCATTTGATTAGTTTATCCATGCTCTACATTTCATGTCTTGCCTCAAGGAAACTTACCTTGTGGGGTAACTATGACATTTTGAATATGCAGAGGGTCGTTCGTTGGCAAGATTGTAATGGTGGCTGAATTGTTTACTTGAAGAGCAGCTTGTTTCTCTTGATCAACAGCTTTGAAGAGAATCGAGCTTGCAGAAGTAGCAACTGTGATGTTCACCTGAAGCATTCCTCGGGGTTCAACGAAATAAAATCCCCGCGAACCGCTTGGATTTAGGATAATTTTGACCATGCGATCGAGATGGTTGTCAAATAGAACAATGACGAACCAAGGGCCTGCAAGAAATTTTCAACCAATGTAATGATAAAAGAATTTCTATATTTTCTCAGTTAACATAAAGAAGTATTTACACGCAATTTTGTTGGTTATGCCTGTTCGAAGACTGAACAAATTATTCTCCAAGATCAATATAAAATAATTATAATAATTAATTCAATTACAGTAATATAAATTATTACTCATAGTTAATATTTGCACTAGTTGAAATATTGTATCAATAAGTGAATTTAATTTATATTTGCATTTTATATTCCGCTTAGTTTTTTTTATTAATTCACTATAATGATGATTATATTCAACTTTTATAAATACATCCTACAATGGCAGAAACAATCTTATCCATGAAATTATTTTTCAGAGTAATCATTGTTATAGCCATCGCCACTCTTTCCAGGCTGCTGATGCCCATTTGTGGAACAGTCTGCCATCGCACATAAAAGTGATCGCTAGAAGGTTCAGATTTAACAAAATGTTGAAGACCTTTCCAGCCCTATGTGAAACTTGGTTTACTTGAAAGTACAAGGACGGAAAATGTAGATTTAAAAGGGAGAAAAGAAAAAGAAAAAATACTATATGCAAAAAATAATAAAAAATATAAAAAATAATAAACCTAGCTATACTTGTAACTTGCTTTGATCTCACTTTCCATATAAAAAAGTTTTCTGTAAACTTATTGGAATTGTGAATAAATGATGATGATGATGTTTGTTTGTTTGTTTGTTTTCTTTTATTACCAATATACCTTAATACAGGTGTGTGGTAAGTACATACAAGATGTTGTTACAAGTCAATTCAAGGTCGCAAGACCATATAGAATAATATTTACAAAATGTACTAATAAAGTAACAATATTACAATATCATAAGAGCATATATTTCTGAAAAAGTTTATTCTTGTGTATTTCGTAAAACAAACGATTTCTTTAGATAAATTCCGAGATAATTATGATAATTATAGAGTTTCTTACAATCATGGTTAAAGAGTAAGTTTAAGTTTTTCTAGAGACGTTATATATCAAAATTTAGGAATAATCAGTTCAACATTAATATAAAATTGTTTACGGTGTTCTTTATTAAAGGAACAAAAGAATAGAAAATGAATTTCATCATCTATCTCTCCTCTGTCACAGTACAAACATAGTCGCTCTTCGAGCAACTCTCGTTTGTATCTTCCGGTTTGAATCCTTAAGTTGTGAGAACTGGTTCCCAATTGCTTTTCTATTTGTAAAACTCACCCGTTGATCTTCTAGCTCTACCGACATCTTCATCACCATAATCTTAAAAGTGGAAATATAAAAAAATGTTAGGATGTAATGAAAAATTTGTAAATTTCAATTCAACACGACATTGAATCAACTAAATCAAGATAAACTATTCAGTGGTGACGGATGATTCTAAAATTGATGATTTTTTTGAGATGAGACGAAGTCAGGTTTTAGAAGTTTTCGATTTCGATTTCTAATTTGAATTTCAAAAGCTAAAATTCGGAAAAAACGAATTCGAATTCGAATAATTTTGAACTCTTTCGAGGGAACAATTCTCAGAGGGACGTCTATATGGGCAGGACAGAGACAGGTTACGAAATTGTAAACAAACTTGAACGTCAATCACCGAAAACTGATTCCAAAAACGTGGTTCAAATTTTCTTGGCTATCGAATAGACTATCATTTGTTGCCATAAATTCTATGTGTGTTGAGTACTGCCATCGTTTTGCTGTGCGACCATAGTTCTTGGTGCGACTGAAGAAATCATTTACACAGCAGCAGAAAACTATCGGAAACTTGTTTTGGAATTACTTCGAGAAAGAAACCTTAATTAAGTTCTGTATGAAAAAATATAAGTTTGCAAATAGTTTGTCTATTTTTGACTTTGTTTTTTCGATTTCGATTTCGAATTTTGGTACCGAAGTTCAGGAAAACCGAATATAAATTCGAAGTTCGTCCCATCTCTAGTCACTGATTATATATAGTATTACAAAACCTGGCCTCTAGGAAAAGCGGGAAAGAATATTGCGAAGAAAAGAAAGAGGGAAGAGTAAAGCGTTTATTATATTTCTTATTGTCCGATAATTTGCTAGCACTACCAAACAAATAAAATTTTGTGTAACCAGCCAACAGCTGCGTTGGAAAGCTATGAAGTGGAAGTGCCGTATATGTAATACAAAACTTTTTCTGGATAAAGTTTTTGTTAAAAGTTTAATTAATATCGTTTGATTACCAATATGGCAATATCATATCATTAATTACCACCTTGCAAAGTTCCAGCTCTTAGACGAAAAGCTCAATATCGTTTTGCATCGTTTGTAAACAACAATAAGTTTTTTATTGAGAATTCAGCCATCGATAAAAGAAACAAGAGCATTGCGTACAAAAGCCAACATCCATTTTGTTTTGAGATTTGCTTGTTTGAGCGCTGGGGTCATGACCTTTACCAGCCAGGTCGCTTCTCAAATTGGATTGGATTTATTGGCAATAAAATGTTTGTTACGAAGAAGGTGGAATTATAGCAAAATATAGTATCTTGCACGATGAAGGAACATTAATCGAGCTAAATTGTGTAGTAAAATTGAAACACCTTAATTGTGATAAACCAGCAAGAGAACATTATCGAATGTTTATGTTTGTTGATCGAAATTTGAGCAAACATCACAGAAGCAAGTCAAACGAATCTAAATAATAATTCTTGTGCTCTGATTATATATTCTCACCTTGGAACGACGACTTCACTGAGTCTTCCGCAGATGGTCGCACTAGAACATAAAGCCATGTCAGAATGAAAGAAATTTACATCCTCAATGCCAATCAACTCAATAAAGCAGTGCCAATTGAATTTGATGAACTTACACTCGAACGAAGCAAAGAGAGAACATATTATAGCGAAGAGCAAAATGAAATTCCTCATCCTGAATTTCGGAGATGTTCCCGATAGCGTACGATTCTGTGCAAGCAGAATGCGAAAAGAAATTACTTTCCCAAAGCGCCGTCCTTTCAAGTGGCCTATGCCGTAATCAGACCACATCTCAAACAAAAACAGACATGCCTTCCTTGATCTAGGGTGGTATTCTTTTGTTCTTTCTCCTGGTCCATGTCTGCTCTTGATGCCGCGCCTATGATGCCGAAAGGCAGCTGAAATAATACCTTCTAAAGCGGATTTAAAGGCAGCTTGTCGGCAAAAATCATGACGGAATTGAAATATTTGAATTGGCAAACATTTTTTTTTTCTTCACGTTTTATGATTATATGTAATGAAATTTTCAGAACTTTCTCCGATTTGTAATCTACCGCCGAGCTCTTTTGTCCTGAAAAACACTAAATGCAAACAAAAGTGAAGAAAGATATACTCTTTAAAGGCAATCACCATTATTTTTGTATTTATTTATTACATGTTTTAATCAATTTACTAAAATGTTAATATTATAATAATTTGTTTCCCGGTCTTATACCATCGAGTCAGCTCGTAGGGCATCTGATGTTCTTTTCTTTGTGATACTGATGTTCTCAATCATCAAACTTATACATCGATTTGCAAACAAGTTCAATTATCTGCTCCGTGAAAAAAGCTTGTAATACCTTATCGCCATCGAATATTCAGAGTAAATGATGATATGATATTATTTATCAAATCATTGCTATAGAATAACAATGTTTGACAGGCAAGCACGGTGAAGAATTTACACTATACGTGCGGTCTAATAAATTTCACAAAATTGTCTCAGATTAATCGAGTCAACAGCATGCTTGAACTGACTAATGGTTGTACTGTCTACAGTATCTTGAGGCAGAGAGTTCCAAATGGGAATCACACGGTTTAAAGAAACAGTTTGCAGATGGATTGTTGACAGGAATACTGGACGTAAGACATAGTTGCTGATTGTGACCTCGCGGAATGCATTTCAATGATGATGAACTAATTGAGATGATTGATTAAATAATTAGCAAAACACAATGATTGATTTTTAGAAGTCGTGCCTTAAATTGAAAGTAAATTGAATTTGATTGATCCCACTTGTGACTGTCTCTTCAAGCATTTACGTCACAACTCAGACTGCCAATCAGCACCCTTCGTCAGTCGCTATATATGTCAAAACTTCGTAATATCGTTCTCTTGCAATCTCTCAAAGCCTTTGGACGGGCTGGCTACCCTCCGTCGTATCTGCAACAATTATATATTCAGCGTTACCTTACACTCGCTTGTTCTTGCATCAACACTCAACCTACATACCCTACACGCTTACTCAAGCAAATCTGCAATTTCAAAGAGGACAATTTATTGAAACGGTGCGAGACAACAAGTTTCGTCAGCCTTTGAAAGATTACGCCCATGGAGTTTCCACAAATTATTGCTTCAAGCGCACTCGACATAAAAATAGGCCAATGACGTAAGAGCTGTGTCAATCAACTTCCGTTACGTCAAGCATGTATTGAAAAGATGCGTACATCTTTCAACATTCACAAACACGATTTCCTCTCCTTTTGAAACGAAAATGTTGCATTCCCATAGATTCCAATGCTTCTTATTTTCAATTTTTTCATGAAATTGTAGAATCTACAAGGTAGATAACGTAAAGAGAGGTTTCATAATAGAGTACAAATAATGTTTGACTTTCTATTGTCAATTTCTCATCTTGTAGTAGTAAAAATAGAGTTTTAGCATGGTTTAAACTAAAGTTCTAATGTATTGCAGGTCTACTAATAGAAGCTGAATATTTTGTTATACTTTTATGTCAGCTTCGAGTATCTGCGACTCGCATGACACGTTTAGACACTTACAGTAAATCTAAGCAATCAGCAAGAGAGGCAAGGACGAAAGGTCCCCTTTAGCCGTCTGTGAAATGCCAACATGGCGGCAACGCTTCTCAGTGGCGATCGCGCAAATGAGAATTTTGATGATAAAAGCAGACAAATTGGAGCATCAAAGTTCTACGTCGGCACAGAGGAACACTTTAAGGATGAATCTTATACATTTTCAGACTGGAACGTAAGTACTGCAAAGGACACATCCAATAGTATACGATGCTACAAGATGTAAACAATCAAGAATCAGATTCAATCAGCTAAAAGTTAAAACCAGATCTCGCCTCTCGGGTCCTCGGCGAAGGCAGGACATTTAGAACAAGAGAAGCAATGTTGCAGCATGATAGTCAAGGGTGGCCTGCAAGAGAAATTCGTCTACTTTTCGCATAAGCAGCTAGCAAAATAGAATAGGCCTAATCTCTAATCATCACAATTTCAATGTAAAACAAGGCACCAAGATTAGTATCCATTTGACCACTGGCCTGTCAGACCGGACCAGAAGTGACCTATGATACAGACATGTCTAGTTTCAAACTCAGGAACACAAATTCATTGGAAATTTTTCTCCATGGCACAGAAAACACCGCATATGCCAAACTCTGCAGACTTGAATAGGCCTCCTAGGCCAGTGTGGGAAATTCGTTTTGTTTACGCCGAAGATTACGGCAGAGTCCTGCGCCAAATCTTACTCCACGCCAAAAAACAGGATAATCTTAACAGTGTTTAGTACTAAATCTTTCCAAATTCCGTGCCTTGCGCCACGCCAAAAGCCAAATCGGGGCCTGTTCCACGCCGAACATCTTCGGCGTAACATACGAACTTTCCAGACTGGCTCCTAGGCATCTAGCTAGTCAGAATATCTTGCAATGATTTACGCCGAAATGTCTATTTTGAATGAACCCTACCTAAGCCGGATTAATCTGGTGTAAGCCGCGTAGCATATATGTTCGCTCCATTCAAGGGCTTGCTGACTGGGCTACTGGCTAGTCTGGCCTAGCCGCTTCGGCTTTCGCAAGTTTGCCAGGCCTAGCTAAACAAATTTGTCCATAATGTTTTTAAATTAATTGTATTATTGATATTTCATCTACTTGATATGATTAATTCAAATTGATTATTGCTTTAGTTGATTTCAAATTTTTGCACACTTGAGATTTGACTGTACAGTATAACTCGGTTAATATCACCTCGGATATTATCACGTCTCGGTTATTGTCATGGAAACTGAAATTCCACTTGCCAGTCCCTAAGCTTTTCTCTTATTCTACTCGGTTAGTATCACCTTGGATATTGTCAAATCTCGGTTATTATCGCGGTTTTCTAAAGGACTTTTATGTTTACACTCGCTTATTGTCACAATCTTTGTGATTTGTTGCCTTGTTTGAATTTATAGGCGCGGCAATTGTTGTGAAAAGGAAAGTTGATGAAGTGTTTTCATTGTGTTTGCCTCATTGAGCGTGACAAATCCAAGAAAATGAGTCTTGTGTTTCTTAAGGCTCTACACAATAGCTCTGTTTGATGTTGATAGAGAGTTTGCTGTTCTATTTAAAGTTAGAGGTCTGAGTATGAGACTCGGTTATTGTCACGACTCGGATAATATCACGTTTTTCAATTTTCCCGAAGATGTGATATTAACAGGGTTGCACTGTAGAACTAAAATGGTACTTTTCATTTTCGATGTTCGTCCAGACTCGTTACTCACAAACATCTGCAAAGTTGTACTTTAACCGAACACTGTCCTCTATTTTGTGCATTGATGAAATGACGTCTAAAATGTGCGCTTCGATATCTTTTCAACATTCGTGCATTTGCAACTAAACTTTTTTGGCCCTCTGTGCTTAGGCTACCTGAGATCTCTGCAAAAAGTACCACATTCTGCAGTCTGGCTTGAGCAATGCACTTAACATCTGCATAGAAGTCCATCTTTCGTTTTGTGTAAGCCAAAGAGGGTGGTGTCAGGAAATTTATATTCAGGGGCTAGGCTTCCTCAATAGGTAGCTAACCAAAAAAGATAGAAGCTCTCGCTGACGACTCACAGATTAGTATTGAAAAATTATAATGATCAACTAGTGATGAGGAACATTGAAAACTGAAAGACAGATACTGCCGATCTATAAACAAAAAGGCCTTTCATAACGCCACAGGTGACTGAAAGGTAGACGTGGATTGATTAAATTGTACCGTATAATGCAGCTGAAACAAAAGATCAAACAAATACATTTCTAATAGTTTGATTTGATTTTTAATAATGATAAATTGATAATAGTACTTATTGACTTAATATTAATTCAATAATTAAAATTGATTAGATATCAATCAATAAATCTGAATAATATTGACAATAAATATACAGTATACCATAATGCTACAGTTCATTAATATTATTATTATATTAATATAATAATAATCATTTTAATATTATATTACATTTATATATCATGTTATATTTAAAAAAGTACTTGCTCTACACGTACGAGCCCGAAACATTAGTAGACGCGGACGACTATTGCTCGAATAGCAAAGTTTGCACTTCGAAGCACACACGGAAAGTGGACGTTGCTCTGTATCAAATAATTCAGTCAAAACGATAGCACGAAACTGGAAATACATAATGGTTGTGTTCTGCAGGCCAAGATCTCTCTAATGATGTAAATATTGTGAGCCAATCCCCAATGGCTAGCCGCCTGGAAACCCGTCAAACGTGTGACGCAGTAATGAGTGAATGTGTAAGAAAGCCATGTTGACTTTTCAAAACGGCTTCTAACAAAAGCGGGCTTTCACAAATTCCAGGTAAAACTTCACAGCCTTGCTGAGATTTCTTTAACAAAATGGAGTTCAATTTGCAACGCCGACGTTAATTGAACAACACTTCTGCAACGCCACTTTTCTCGCAAGGCAGTATGGTATCAGGAATGTTTACGCGACAAGATTGTCAAAAACAAAATATCAACGATTCCCCCCCCCCCACAGCATAGACTCCCGGGTTACCATAGTAACCGTGAGTCAATTACATATTTTTTATGAGGGTGAGTTTGCTGCCTCATAGCTTAGTCTCGAGGTGCGAGGAATCATCCAGGGGCGATCACGAACATAAACAGCTAAGGAAACGCGGTTGAAATTGTGACATTAGTCAAGCTAATGCCAGAGTATAGAAATGGGCTTCATGCAGAGCTAACTTCTGGAATTTTCTTTTTCTAGGCAGGATGTATGGCTCTTAACTCAAGTGGCGGATGCTGTCTCTTAGCAGGGTAGGTCTTTTCAAAACTGAGCTATTCCAACAAATAATTGAGCATGATATCTGACTTTTCAGCGGCCGCTTGATGCTGTTGAGGAAGGAGCAAATACCTTTACCAAGTAACGCTGCCGTATAACACCATGCCAAGTCAAAGTATAGGTAGCAAATGTTCCGCAAGGACCCAATCAAAATGTGTTTTCTTTCTCTGAGATTGGATATGATGCTACATTTCTTCTAGTACAAAATCATTGCATAATTGTACGAAAACAATATTATCAATTGAAAATACATCCATGCGTTAATGCTGTTATAGAGTTGACATGATACATGCATGAAAGAATGAAAGAACTATAAGACAAGAGAACTTAGGGCAGCAGTAACTACAAACAATACTTTATAGTAACAAAGATACATGCTGAAACACTTTGACATGACACAAAACAAAGAAACAAGACGTAATGCATGTGAAATCAATTTTAGACATTTCATGGTTGGAAAGCACATCAAATGGTCCAACCAATGCCATTCAAAAGAAAATTATTTTGAAAGATCTCTTGAGGGTGCTTATCGAGTTAAGGTTTAGCTACCACACCCCAGTTTTGCGTGTATACACCTTTAGTTGTGATCTGGGATTTTTACCGTTTATTTTTTCTAGCCGGCGAGGATTTGCTTTGGTTGACATCAACGGGAATTTCAATGTGAAGAAAGTCAACTGTAGCTATAAATGGGAGCCAAACACCGTGGAATGGAATCCTCATCCCACGACAAATGAAACATTTGCTGCTGCAGTACGTGAACTTTAAATTACCACTCATAATATTAATGTCATATGTATTGTTTTTGTGGTTGGAACCAACGCCCATTTTCTGCTGAGCCGGTCTCTGACTAATCATTTTTTAAGCCACAAATTACAAAACAGGAACAAACCAATCAATGTTTTTCAAGCAAGTACACATAAATTTGATTGTCCGTGAAACACAAAACAGGGTAGCCTAGAGTCAGATCTGTATCAGGGGCCACCTCTATAGAGCAGCCACCTGTGTATAAAGACCACTCTTCAAACCCTAAAATGACACTTTCTATAGAAATCAACCTGAACAGAAAGGCCACCTGTCTATAAAGGTCATTTTCTTCAATTCCCAACTTTCACCATTATAAACAGGTTTCACTGTAAAGCCATATGACAAAGGGGTGTTTCCTTTCAGTTTCTCTTCATATAAAACCACAGTGACAATGCATACACAGCAAAAGCAAATGTGTTATTCTAAGAGATGAGATTTGCTTCAATTTTGTAGTAAATTTTTGAATTAAGAAAGTACTTGGCATCAGTATAGCAAGAAAAATTATTGTACCTACTTAATACTAGAACTCGTTTATTATCACAATTTGCGGCTTGAAAACCCTAATGATATTAACAAGGTTACACTATATTAAATTAAGTATTGCCAAATTATCATAGCTGTTGTTTCTTATAAACATTAGCAAATTATACTCATTTAGTAATTTATAGAATTTTGTTAAATATGAATGTATTTCTTGATAACAAGATTCAATTTTGCCATGTAGACCCTAGATGTGTCATTTGGGCAAGGAGTCAAACCTGTTCTGGCTAATTGGCAAGCAAAACATCCCGCCCACTAAAACAAACTGACATTAATATGTGAAGCACTTCTGCCGTACTGTGCAATATTCGTATTAGAGATGCTGCTCAATTGAATTTGGAGGCTCAATTACAGCTCTGGATTCATTTCGATTCAGATCTTTCAAATCTTTTGCATCTTATCAGTAGTACAGTTTGCGGAAAGTGTTCTGTTTCTTGCCACGTGTTGTTGCCAAAGAGAGGTCGATGCTTTTGTGTCTGACACTCTTGTAGACCTACAATGTGATTACATTGTTGGAGAGTGTATGGTTTGCATTGACACTTGTTGTGTTCCCTGTGTGCTATGACACACTAGAGCCAAGGCTCTTGATTGTATAAGCTCTGATCTAAGCCATATGCAACATTGGTGCTCTGGCCTCGATGAATATATCTTATCGTTATCGAGCGGCTTCGAGCCAGTCTACTCTCTTGACTATCTGTTCATATCTGAACCTAATAACACTCTGCAAAGCAACTCATGGTGTGTCGTAAAAGGAAAAATAGTTTGTGTTGCCAAGGCTTGGTATATGACGTCGTAACAAGGCTCACTCGCTGGCATAAAGGAGATTGTTCGTACAGACTGACGAGGGTATGTCTAGCTCAATAGTATAGCAATGGACTGACAATCCTGAGATTTTGGATTTGACTTCCACAACATGCCTTAGTTTTCCTGTAATGAGACATCTCATTTTCTAACATACATTGAGTTTTCTTTTTGACTTGCTGTGCAGATTAGTCAGAAGGTGGAATGCTGGAAAGTGACGGAGTCATCTTGTACTCTGGATGGCTCATTGAAAGGCCACACCCGGGCTATAAGGTAATGAATAATTAATTACATTTACCATATTCCATCGCATATAAGCCACACCCACTTACACACCACACCCCAATTTAGCAGCATGAAAGTGAGAATACACCGAAGCAAGTCTAACGATGCACATTGCGAGTATAATGCCATCCTATGTTTAAGCCAAAATGTAAGACCTCCAAAGTGCAACTTTTAAGCACTGGAATACAGTATAGTATTAGTATATAGCTTATGTTCACTTTGGTCGGATCACATAAGACGACGCTCCTGCAAAATTTTCCCGATTACCTCTTTCCTTTCTTATGGAACAATTCTCTTTGTCCACAGAGTCTGCAGTCTTCAATGAGTCTGCACGC
>OFHS01002034.1:0-23395 GCA_900245855.1 Calvadosia cruxmelitensis
CATCAAATGGTAAGTAAGTAATTAGATGTAGTTCTCCACTGATTATCAGTGTGACGGTGCCCCTTTGGGTCGGGGTTGTGACAGGGCTCTGATACGAGTAGAATCCAACGCATGTCGCAAACCTCCCATCGGATTGCACCACGGCCACACTCATCTTGGGCTGATGAGTTTAACTATAGTGTTATTCGTCACTGGAACTCATTATCAGAAGAAGTTGTTTGCTCTAAGTCTCTTCCAGAGTTTAAGAATAAAATAGTTCCATTTTTAACTAATGATCAGTTTGAATTATCCGTATAGTATTCGTGTTTGTATAACCATACCTTCTATACGTGTATTATTTGAAATTTTCTCAAATACATATGACTATATTAGCTCATTGTATTAGGATTCGGAGCTTACTCGTTACTTGTCATTTAATCCATTGAAAAGCGCTTTTAATCTGTTGTTGTTAAAAGCACTATACCGTATAAGAAATAAATCATTATCATTATGGTTCGACTGAGCTTTGTATTTAGAGGGGACGAGGAAGGGTTATTGCATCAGAGCAGCTAAAAGTCGTTTCGCAGCAGCTAACTCAATAATGAATAATAATGAATTAACTAAAATGAAAACCATAGTACCATACAGCTAATTAAACATCAGCACGGCTCGAATCTGGGAAGAATTGTGCAGTGCTTGAACGTAAACCTCCAATTGTTGAATTTACGGTACCTTGACATTAATGGCGATGTTTGTTAATTTATGAGTCCCTTGAATGCGCTTACTTGTAAAGCAACCACAGCACAAGGCCCGAAGGCGAGACTGGCTGAATGGTTTGGGCGTCTGCAAGGTGAGGCTTTCCAATATGGCGGCAGGCGGCGTTCATGCTGTTAGAAGTTGGCACTAAATGACGTTGGAAGACGATTCACGCGGAGTAGGGTGCTGATAATTAAACGTTATGGGAAGCGGAGACACTGCGGAGAATGATAAAAATCCATATGATGGTTACAAGTTTGATTCAGAAAGAATAGAAGAGCTTTTCAAGACGATAGACGGCAATAAAGATGGTCATGTTGATGCCGCCGAGTTAGGTGCGGGCTTGAAAAAGCTTGGTGTAAGACAATTGCCTGGGCAGGCACAGGTAAACTGAAAATTAAAGTTGTCATCTTTGTTATTCAAATTTGAATATATTGATTATTCAAAAGAAAACTGCGGACGGACGCCAAGTCGTCAAGTAACAAGTATATGACCGGGCCTAAACAAAAAAGTAGACTAGCCTATAGTGCCTAGCTGCAGTTGTGCCATTTTGTAAGATAATAAATACGATGATTGTTTAACTCAGATATATGTATTTGGCATGAAGCTGGCCGTGACAGGGAGAGATGGCGAAGGGATCTTTGTCCGTAGTAGCCAGAGCTCTGTGTCACGGACGCAGCAACACGAGGTCTTGACACAACGAGAGATAGAAACGAAAGAGAGTGATTACAGCTGACGCGGTGACTTATTACAATTGACATGATTACGTTAATTACGACATAGATATTTAGATAGTTACATAACAAAAGACGTGCGTCAACCACTGCACAGTCACCCAGTGCAGCCTTATACCGATTCAGATAATAATAAAATAGACGGTCCTCTGCATGAGGAGGACGTCCCTCTTCCTCTTAATGCACTTACTACATAAACTACACCATAAATCACGGTCAGACGCGGCTGATGAAGTAACACCAAAGAAAGACAAATCAACATTCAATAGGTACATCACCATATAGAGATGCGTCGGATATCCGAATCTGATCCGATCCGGCCCCGGATTCGTGAAAAAATCCAAAATCCGAATCCGACCGGATATTTTACTAATCCGCTTTCATTTTCGGATTTTCTATATTCTTCAACGAAGAATTACTTCGCTCCTACGTTGCCATTTGCTCTTGCGTAGTGGACAAATTCATACTCTTAGCAAGTTGTGAACACGTTCAAAAAGCATTTGACAAACTGACAAGCAATTAGAACCGCGACTAGCACAGTTGTTGACTTGTTATGGGTTGTGTTGCTGTTGTGTTTGTGTTACTCAGTGGCTGATTGAAAATCAAAAGCAAACAGACAACTGTCCGTTGAGGTGGCCAAAGCTGTTGAAATAATGTGCAGATAGTGAAGAGCCAACCATTTCATAACAGCTCCGTTCATTTTCGACAAATTGTGATTTACTTTCGCTTCACTGACAGAGAGAGCAGTTGCAAAATCCACCGAAGCCGCAAGAGACCACGCGACAGACAACAGCACGCCGTTCGGAGAACAATAGAAGTGCAAGTAATGTTATTCACAGCAGACGCGATGGATTTCACATCAACCCATTACCCGCATTTGCATGGATCTTCAGCTCGAATTACAAATGACTCCTGTTCCAAGGAAAAGAAATTAAACGTCTTGAACAAACATTAAACAACTCGTATGCCATTCAATTCATTTTAATTGTGCCGTTAAAGGCGACAACGCTCTCGTGATGGCTCAGCCATTATTCTACGATAAAAGTAATTATTCAAACAAGAGAAAGTGAATCAGTTCCAAGCAAAGCAAGTAAATTCTCTTCTACGCGTGTTATTGTTGCATATCTGCAGGAGTTTGGCAAATCATCAGCGAAGGTAACTGAATTTATTTCGCTGACTGTTTCCAAATAACAGCAGGATCTGAACTGTGCCTCACACAACGCTGCTAATTGAAACCACGCGAACGACCCTATCGCTTTGACAACGGTTGACAACTCAGCACGATTGCAGCAACAAGTATATAAATATAAGAACCTCTATTACAATGACAAACTTTTATTCTGGAAATACAATGTTGTTGTAGAACATGGTTTGCGTTTGAGAAACGTAAGCCTTTTTCACAGAAGTCGTAACCTACGTGGTGCACATGTTTTCTTCCTCGGAATTTTGGCTTTGACAAACAGCGTCAATTAACAAAACCACAAAGTTGGACTTGACGAAATAACACGATGGGAATGAGTTCTCTTTCAACAAATTGCTGAATCACAAAATAATGAAATCCAAAGAAATTTTTCTGCATCCGATCCGATCCGAAATCTGGTCGGATTTCAATCTAAAAAATCCGATCCGGAATCCGAAAAATGCATACTGTTAGATCCGACGCATCTCTATCACCATACAATACCGATTCAGATGATAGCTAGTAGGCCTGAAAGTCAGTGTTGTGCAAATTACGTTTATTTAGTAACTAGTTACAACTATCAAATTTGAATAAAAGAAACGAATGACAGTACAAATTGCTTTCTCAAAAGTACAGTGGGGTGTTCCAATTAAACATTCGGGTGTCTGTTTTTTTATGTCATATGGTTAATCCATGTCAGAAAGGTCGATTCCCAAAAGCCTTTTTTTTAGCGAAGTAGAAACGGCACTAGGCTACTTTAAACATTCGAAAATTTGAACCAAAGCTGCGCTCTGATTGGCTAACTCAAGTCTGACGCCATTCTCCATGAACTGTCTACGAGTTTGCAGCTCACACGCTACTTTACTTGTAATATGGGCTGCTTTTTGAGTTCTCTATGCTGCTTATTTGACTATGGTTTTTAGTTCATAATAAATGTAAGAGTTGTAGGAAGGTTTCACGAAAGTATGCTGTACCGAACCTTGTTGATTGTAGTGCTTTGAATAGTTAAATTTGTTTCATATTCTACGCTTCTGCTCGCTGTTTTGCACAAGCAGCTTTGTTCTGATCTGGTCGCAAGTTCCGATGCACAAAGACAAAAATGCACGACTGCACAGAGTACCTCTAGGTTTGTCTCTACTAGGACTATATTAACAAAGCTTCTGCAATCATAAATATACTTGCTGATTATATTTGCTTTATTTAACACACAAGAGCACTGTATAATTGTGAAATGCGGCTATTTATTCAGAGAATGTGGACACAATAGTGGCAATGCAAGCAACCAGCTAATCGCTGTATTTATGAAAATTTTCCGATCTGGAAGAAATTAACGTTATTTCATTTTCAAACCAAAAGACATGCAATGTCATGTAGGACTAGTCCTACATCCTCTGGTCTCTGCTAATAACCTGTGAAGTCCTTGAATTGTCCTTGAGCACTTGCCAGCAGCCAGCACAAAAGGACACACACAATCATAACCACATTCTATGTTAATCTGTTTGGCCAGAAGAAAGAACAGAAACTCATAGTAGATTTGACGTAGGCAGCTAGAATCACCAACGATTTCGAAACGAATGTAAGAACCTACCTCTGTTTAACAGGTATTATACGTCGAGAATATTGAGTCTCGCTCTACTTGGCCGAACTAAAGACTTGAAGCGCGATGAGACACCACAAAGCTCTGTTCACATATTTTACATATTTTGTTGCTGTTGCAAGGCGAAGCCTTGAACCAATCTTGAAATACACATATACTCACTCCAGCTTATTAAACAATCTGAAATGCTTTCAGCGTCATCGGGAGAAATTAAAGAACTGCTCTTGTCTGATTTCAAGAGCTGATCTCTTTCTCCAAAGCCGAATAAAGCGGCAAATAGGTCCTTTACAATCCAGCTTGTAAAATTGTTTCACTTCCAGGTATCCATTAATTTTGTACATCTTGAAATGGCATAATACTTGAAGCAGCATCAAGACCTCAAAAAACCAGCTGTTCGTGCTCTGAGGCAATAAACACTTTAGGCTAAAGCGAAGAGGCAGACGTCTTTTCCTTTTCCTGCCATAAACTACAAGCAACTGACCGCGTGAATGAAAGTACAAACTACAGTTAGAAGTTATGTTTAATTAATTGATCATCATAAACCTTTATTATTTGTTAATGTGTCATTCCTTCATTTGCAGTGCTATAATTATATATTACATATATGGGATGGTATACCGGTAGTATATTCAGACGCTATTCACATGTCAGATTCAAACATTAGATTCAAATGCAGAAGAGGTATAGGCAATCCCACTACATTTGAAGACAGCAATTTGGCAGTCTATACTTGTGCTTGCATTACTCTCAATCATGTAACTATGCCTGCCAATAAGTTTCTAGCATGCCAACGCATGGCTAGGCTTACTAACCAAAATTCAAGAATGTTGTCATGCTCTGCACGTTTTAACTAGAAGTCAATGCTCAAGCGCTTTTGGGATTTCAGGCAGTGTCAATCTCACGTTACAACAAATGATATCACTTCTGTACCTGGAACAGGATGACAGATTGTCTTATTGTTAATGTCTTATTTCAGCAAATCATCGAGATTGGCGATCAAACAGATGACTCACAGCTTTCCTTCGATGAATTCTTAAAATATTGTCATGACCACGAGAAGAAACTGTGGCTTGTTTTCAAAACAATCGATAAAGACAATTCAGGTAGGTAGGATAATACACTAAACTTCTATTTTTTAAATTAAACTGATTGGGAAATTAAATTCAAGCGGCAGGCTGAATTAGCACATCTTTTTTGTACGGGGCATTCTGTGATTGTAGATGGTCCATTTGTGAGTTTTAATGCCATCGTGTGAGGCCTGCCGCAACAACGCTTCAAACAAAACGACTAGCATTTCTTGGCCACGTAAGCCGCAGACCCAACATCCCCTTGGCAACAATCCTCAATCCAGACACCCAGCCGAGTGAGCAATACTGCCAAGGGGGAGGGCTGCATGCCTGCATGCAGCCTACGCGTCAATGATAAACAGCGACATAAATTCATTGCTACTTTCACCGAGCAGCTACAAGAACATAGCAAAAAATTGCAAACAATGGGCTAGACTACTACATGGCAAGAGAAGTTAGGTAAACTGAAGTGGAGTGCTTTTTACCCCAGGAGTGCTTAAGTCGTTTTATTACAATGCCATCGGGGACCTCAGTCAGTAAAACACATTTTTATTGCATGTGTAGGCTATTAGGATGGTTCAAAATGTTGCCTATCGAATGAAATTCGATTTGTTTTAGAACTTCTTGTGTTTCTGTTGTATCGCAAGATGAATGGTTCTCAAAATCACTGCAGCAAAATTGCAACCAATAAACACACAAAGTCAGTAATCCCTAACCAAGAACTGCTTCGATGATCTGTTTTAACAAAAAGCTATCAATCAAATATCCAAACATGGCAGGAAGTCTGGAAATGGAGACTTACACATTACTTGTTTGTATAACACACGGCTATGCACTTGACAGCAGGGTTATGAAATGAAAATGTCGATGATGACTTACAGCTCTGTAGAATGACTTTGAATTGAACGGGAAGTAGTTCTGGTCGGCTCAATCGAACTCACGCTGCGACCAGCGCACTCCTAGACATATCCAAGCGATTTGGTGCTAAACACGGCTATTATGGGTGCTTTGTATATTTTTGTTGGAGTGTCGTTGCTACCTGTCGCTCCTCTCCAAGCACCTTGGAGATGGTATTGGGTGGTGACAGGTTTGCTATCTCGATATTGACTACTGCTATTGATGGGTAAGCAGCTACCACCAAAGCAAGCACCAACACTACAACAACTTATCTATGGGTATGAGTTTAAATGTAGCTAAATATAATTTAGATGAGGCTCAACTTACACCATAATGCTGATGTGCTGTGGGGTTGTAATCGAGGCTAGTCCCATGATAGCACAACTGGTGAGGTGTGACACCAGACAGTAGGTTGATGCAGCCACTATCATTGCCACATCAATGAATTGTAAGCTAATCAGACAATATGAATGGAAATAGTTATGTTTTATTAGAGCTTTCCTTGAAACTGATGAGTGTTGTTGATGTTGATTTCTTTTTGTAAAATAGGTTCCATTACATCTGATGAACTTCGGGAAGCTTTCAAGCGGCTAGGCGTGATGGTGTCTGACTCGGAGGTGCATTTGTTAATGAAAAGGTATGTCTTACAGCTTGATGCAACATTGCAATCATCATGCGTCTGTGCGGGGATGTGCTTACAAAGCTGATTCAAGTGTCCATTATGTAGTGCATCCACACTTACTTAATTTATGTGCCGGTTAATTAACCAAGCAATGTCCTGGTGCATCTTAGAATCCTGGGGAAAATCCCAAGAACAGCATGGAACTGACGTCTTGTCCTTTCTGAAGACAGTCCTTTTTCTCAAGAATTCTTTTGGCACAACCACCAATGCACCATTTATAATAGGGGGATACAGAGGCAAGAGGAGTTCTAAATGTCTGTATGTTGCAAACAAAAGTAGGTAGCTAGCAGTCGACTGTTTGAAAGACAAGGTACTTGTTTGTCTCTGACTTTCAGTTATAGCTTGTTTGTAAATAGAATTAGGATTTTTGGTCTCAAATTTATAACATGTCTCGTTAGCTCATTTGCCAATCAAGAAGGAGAAACCAACATTTTATTTTGTAAGGATTAGATGATGACACGGCAATGAATTTGATAGGAGGATTGGCACTAGACCAATTAATTGATTGTTCTCTTGCTACATTTTTTCTGTTATCATCGTAGGCTACCATTTTAAAATCATACCATTTTGGTCAAACGTATGCGCAAAGTCGGTTCACGCTTTTATTTTCCGTTACTGAGTAAGTGAAAAGTTTATATACACCTTTAGCAAGGCCTTGATTTTCAAATGACAAGATATGCCATGCTTACTGCTGGAATTACTCTGCTGTGACTGAAGACATTGCATTTTCAAGGACTGCAACTTTCCAGAAATAATTTAGCGTTCTACAGCAGCTTGATTTCTCCCGTACATAACATCAATGAGTAAATAGTGGAAATGTGAAGCAATGGGACTATTCAAACAAGAAGGCATTAGTGCTACTAAAACGAGGGTACATTGTTAAGGTCTGATTTGTCTATTAGTAGTGTTTGAGGCGATTTAGCAATTCTCAACATTGGCCTGCCCCATGGAGCAAAGCAAGTCACTAAGGTTTAGTGCTTGAGTTGCTGCATAAATGAATGAATGGAAAGTTGCTGGGTTAACCCTGTTGCTGCTTGTTGTTACTGTTAAATTTATTATATTCATCTTTACTATTTTATCTAAAGCATGGACAAGGATGGATCGTTAAAAATTGATTGGTCCGAATGGAGAGACTTCCATTTCCTAAATCCACATTCTCACAGCATGAAGGAAATTATACGATTTTGGCGGCATTCAACTGTAAGTCCATCTATGGATTGCGCTTTGATTTATTTTTTGATATGTAGGTTGTGGCCAATTATGTCCTATTGATCTGTTGAATATTTCAGTTTTTCATGGGGTTACACTTGTTTAAACGAAGTTAAACTCATTCCTTCTCAACAAGGATCCATGGTAACCACAGAGCTGATGTTCGATCCAACACTAAGACTGTACATGAACAGCTTGACTGGTAACTGTTGACAGGGGTGGGGCTGGGTAAGTAGCTCATTAACCAATGACTCACCAGGACCAAGGATGAGCAAGCGACCTTATAGCAAACTGCATCAACAAGTCTTGTTATTGCTTGCTCGGTATAAGAAGAAATTTGCTACAATCGTGCTATGCGCATTATTTTTTGACCCACCCATCCTTGGTCCCTTGAGACGCCATAAAATGATGTAAATATCCAAATGTAAGTATCCTCTACCGTCTCTCGCCGTCAAGGCTCCTCTCATTAAGCCTTTCTTCTGCCACTGATTATCAGTGTGACCGGTGCTTGTACGATGGGCTTCTTTCCTGTTTAGACAGACACAGGTTCGCTATGTCAGCTATGCATTTGCAACGCCAGCTATTGTTGGCATGCATTCGCATTCGTTTTTCAACCTACCAGCATCATGTCAACGCTCATCTGTAGGGATTTGTTTAAATGGGATAGATGAAATTCAGGAATATCATTTTCTTCTAATACAGACAGACAGCCACAGCGGTGGTACTGGTTACACATTAAAAGGACAGCACGTGAATCAAACAACCTAGCTGCGTAGAGCTCAATTGTCTAAGTGTCCATTCTTCATGTTGCCTACCTGCGTGCCTGTTAGTAATTGGTTTGACCGGCTTTGATAAACCTTGTTGTACATACAGCAGCTGGTATACAGTGATCCCTCTTCTAGTCGCACCGTCTGCTGAATATATGGCTGATTGTTGTTAGTCCATTTACCTGCTTCATTGCCTATTTGCACAAGTTCTCACATTGCCTGCACAACGCCAGATTGCTCTCCACTGCAAATTGGTGGTTGGAGACTATTCGCAAGTGTTGTTTGAGATTAACTTCAAGTTTGGGTCTTCTAGCTCACAGAAAACAGAACGCTAAAGTGAAGTGCTGCAAATTGTTTCTTTGCTTGGAAAACTACCGTTATCAGAGTTAATTAGCATTCTCAAGCTAATCTAGCTCTGACCTGTTCATTGCAATATTTATGATTTCGTTCATTTTTCTGTGTCTTGTGTGGTTTGGCTTTGTACCTTTCCATGTCGATCCACACACGTATTTGACTATTTGTAACATTTTTATTGGATCCTTTCTTTTAGGTCGACTGCTTTTGTTGTTAGAACTAAGGGACAGAAAAAGACATTAATCAAACCGTTGAATTGTTAGGGGTCAGAACACGACCGAACAATGCTGTGTGTGGGCCCTAGGTAATTGAAATTGGTAATACCCTGATCTAACCTTTTCGACTTAGGTGTTACATTTTGGTGTCTGCAATGTCAACATGGACCATTTGCTCGCCATCTGCTCCTTTCTTTCAACAGCAAATGTTATGTTAGCCTTTTTGTGTGCATTATTTATTGAATGTGCAGTATTTGCCAAATTTAGCTGGAAGTTTTCTATTTGATTAAGTTCAACTGGTTTTGTTTAGGCAAAAACTATGAAGCTCTTTAGATACTCCAGTAGGTTTGTCAAAACCCAAAGATGCAAAACAGTTAGCTACTACACCAAATTTGTTGCCAATCAATGAAATGGCACCAAAGCAAAATTTCGATTTATTTTCACTTTCAAACTACTAGTTACTCAGCATTTTGTTTTCTAATTTCTATTATTTTTATTGTTTTTATTTTGTAGTCAATTGATATTGGAGATGACATGGTTGTGCCCGATGACTTCACAGAAGAAGAAATTGTTACGGGGATCTGGTGGCGACAGCTTGTTGCCGGAGGAGGAGCGGGCGTAGGTAAGTAATGAGACAATATTTTGATGTACGTAATTTCCTAATTAAAATGGATTTAGTTAAATTTAAACCAAGGTGCCCTGATAGCAAAGGCAGAACATCAATTCCCCTGCGGGTGTTGCTGCTTTCAAACTTCCTTGGTACAGTTCCCTTGACAGTAGTAGGTTATCTGCTGTAAGTCACAGGTGACACAGTGCCTCGTGCTGTGAACAATCTGGTAGTCTACACTCTACAGCAGGTGCAAATGTGAAATTGGAATTATTCAACACATGCTTCAGACTCACGTTGCTACATGGGGGTTGATCCTGGACATTCCATACGTAGCAATGCATATTTACTATCTAGACATTGTCTCCTTCATTATTTATACGCACACATGGAAGTTGCCTATGCTTCTACATTTTTACGTAAAACCCTCTTTTTTCTTTTCAATCGTTGCGTATTGCAAATGCATCACCAGCCGACAAACTGCCGTGCTAAAACAAGCAGCTTGGTGAAGCATAACTTTGATTGTCCCCCTTAGCAGGAAGGATAACCTGGCGAGAAAACAGAGCGAAATAAGCTGTGTTTGGAGTAATGAGATTAATGTAATTTTTTAGTAACAAACTACATTTAGCCTAGTTTTACTAATTTGTCTATAGTTAATATGGTTTTAGTTTCGTGAAATACTTTTCTTAGCAATTAAACTCATCACCGTAGATAAGTACTTTGGCTTTGGTGCTTGGTTGGTCGCAAGTGTCCAAACTGTTCCTTGTACGGCAAGGCATAGCAGATAGCGAATTACGACAAGAAAATAGCAACGTAGCAAGCAGGAAGCAAATAGCAATAGCGACATGGCAAGCAACTGGCAATAGCGAGATGACTGGCAGGCAAAGCAATGACAAGGGACTATAATGCTGAGCACGCGACTGTTACCAGGCTCCTGAAAGGAGACTGGGCACGAGCCATGGTATCAAGCAACTCAAGTGTAGCAACGAGGTGACGGATCGAGTTTAACTTTGCCTAAATCTTATGTAGCCCCATTTAAACTCATCACTGTAGATAAGTACTTTGGCCTTGGTGCTTGGTTGGTGGGAGGGAGATCATTGCGAATGCTAGAGCTGGTTGTTGCAAGTGTACTATTTACAGAGAGTTACTAAGTTACGGAGAGTTTAAGTGCCTGCAATATTTTGCAAAGGTCGATCTCTCAGGAAAAGGTGTGTATGTGCTGTTACTAGCTGATAAATTATGGATCTATCGGATGCGTTGCACTGGTTGAGTATTCCAACAAGATCAAATCAAAGCTGTTTACCGTTCTTTAACCCTTTACTTGACAATTGTTGAAATAGATTTTGTAATCTAAACACTCAAAACAGAAAATTCCCTGAATACAGTAGGCCTAGGCAAGCCAGAAATGGTTTACATAAAATCCCCACATTCTGTTCTGCTATTCCAACTTACAATAATTATGATCACAGTGATATTCCAATGAAAGTATGCAGAAAAAGAAATCAAACAAATATCAAAATAATTATGGCAACCATAAAATTTTTGGGAGACCCCCCAGCCCTAATGCCACACCCCAATCCTGAAACTTTTTTCCCGATTGTTAGAATTTTCCCGCATAGAGGGGGAAAACCTTTGTTGGAAGTGGGTTTTGTGGGAATCCCCACAAAATCCCCGCCAACCCTGCTAAGGATTCGGGGTTTGCAAGGTTCATGGGGTCCGCGGGGATGCCGCTACAATTCTACTTGTCGTTGTCATGAAAAACTGTTGATGATAGAGCTTATTGCCGTCAGTTTCTCTGAGCCGTGCCATGTCTTTGAGAATAGATGTTGCAATATTGTGAGATCTGTTGACGAGGGAAAGCATTGTATGTTATAGGCATTTAAATTTAGTAAGATATTTTAGTGTAATATAAAAGGCCCATACCATTGTTGTGACATGTGTGATTGCATTGATATTGAGGTAATTCCTCATGGCAGTAAGAAATCATTTGGCATTTGAAACAAGTCTAATTTGTAACCTTGTTCTTCCAACTTCAACTGACTGCAAATACCTCAAGAAAGATGCTGCGACAATGATGCCTCAGTTTGTTTGAAAGGGATAATTGAAAATGTTGCCATCATCAAAATGGATTTTGTTTGCAAACTCACTGTTAAAGTTGCCTGTCACATAGGGCCATTATTCCGATGCTATTGATTTATACCTCCTCTGTATTGTAACTGCCTCGTGGCAAATAAGTGTAACTCCGATGTTTTTTACTTGTGATGCTTTGATTTCCTGGTGTGTTTATGCTTTGGGACAGTATCACGAACATGCACGGCACCATTGGACAGGATCAAAGTCATGCTTCAGGTAAAGAAGTTTCGTGTTTCAACTTTTCTCTTGTGTTCTAAACTGTTATATTATTTATGTGTAGGAATGTCTTGTTGTTTTTCTTGTTTTATTTGATTTGTAAATAGGGTGTCACCACGATCCCGTGAAATCACGATTCAATGTTTTTTTTTGGGTCTGGTTAAATTAAAGCAACAATGAATCAGTTGCAGTCTCACAAGCGTAGATTCCAATGGCAACATAAGAAAAATACGAATATCAAGGCAAGAGACTTGAGGGCATCACCAAAAGATTAGTTTACTTGCCCTTGATCCCGATCCAACTAAAGTCAACCGTTGTACTGGAAACCAGTGGAGTATAAGGAACCTGGTGCTTACAATGTATGGAAAGGGTGGGGTTGATCAGGAGCAAAGCTCATGCCTTCTTGGCTGTCACGGGATAGACGAGGCATAGCATGTCTTCAAGGTGCTAGCAAATATATTATGTTCTGCAACCAAAAAAATAAATTGCTGAGTTGTTGAATTGGATCAATTCAACGCGTTGACTCTTGACATCAAACAGGAGAAGGGGTGTGGCCTGGTCAGCCATCAGATATTTGAATAAGTTTTGGTTATCCAACGCCAATCCAGATTTAAATCTGCCCTTGTTCCATCATACCATCGAGCCCATCTTCCTCTATGGCAGTGAATCTTGGATCATGTCGGACTCTGTGGCATGTTGACTGTCCCTGTCGTATGACCCATTGCTCCGACATGTGCTAGGTTTTCACTGGCCCAAGATCATCACCACCGTTGAATTGCGATCACGGACACCGTCTGGCGCGTCTATTGTTGATTAACGCCGTATGCGCTTCGTAGGAACCCCTACTTGACATCCTGCTGTGGAAGATCACTTGTTTGCGCCGTCGTGGATATGGACAGTGTATTTCGTATCAAGATGTAGTGTATCGTGATGTAACTTTGTGTAATTTGTATGTTGTACATAGTTGTGACACGTGGTAACGAATGACCAAACACCGTCTCAGTAGGCGAAGGAACGGGCTGTTACCATAAAGTTCAGCAACCGTACAATACATACATACATACAAGCAATACCTATTGATTAATAGGCTAAGCTGCAATAGAGAATGAACTACGAGGTATGCGCGTCCTCCCTGCTGTCGTTGCAATTGATCCTTTAGAGATTAGGGTTAAATTGTAAATTATGTAATGTAGCAACCTCTGGTGGCCCGGGACTGTTTTGAAGTTGAGGAAACAGATCTCTACATTCTATAGCAAGTTGCTATTACTTAGCTTGTATTACAATCACATTTGTAAATAATTGCAAATAGCAGTTCTCACCATTATGGTGATGATCTTGAATTTGAAAACATTTTAAATACCAGTACTGCCTAATTGAATGAGACATGCAAACTTGTCGTCTTCCCCCTGCAATTCTGCAGATGTTGTTAATTCATTGTAATGCCATAATTATATCCTATTTTGCTGTACTATTGTGGTAGTGTGATGTAGCATTGTGCTACCATTGGCATTATCACAATATTTTCTTTTAATTATGAGCAATGGGTTTTGCCACTAGTGTGTTCTTGATAGCAATTTGGTTTTCTCTTATTAATTTTGTTTTGTGCATTTGATTATAATACCATTATCCAATCAAGTGCATCTGATTCATGACATAACAATTCAGAAATTTGGCGAGACTTACTTGTAAGGTGAAGTATGATTAGGATTTCATGAGCCATTGGCGGAGTCACTATGAGGTCATATGAGATAGAGCACTGCAGTTCAAGTAGACCACCCTTTAAAGTGTGCCAAATAATCACATTGTACAATAGTAGGATGGGTAACGAAATTTATCCTGCATAGTAAGCCCGAAGGTGAACGCATTGAAAATGAAGGTCATATTCGTCAGCGCTGAGCCAGGTGTTGTGGCATTCCTCATTGGATCCGTATTGTCAGTATGCGCTGGCTTTATCTACTTTGGTAATTCCATCTCAGAGGGTAATTCCAGCTTCATGAAGTGCTATCACATCGCACGCTACGCTCTTAACAAGCTAGCTGTCGTATGGAAGTCTGGCGCCTCACCTGAAGGAACAATCTAACTATTTAGTGCATGCTGTCCGGTTGTACAGTGGAGTGGCATGGACCATCACGGGTGTGCTAGAGGAAAGGGTTGATGCCGTTCACATGGCGCTGCTTCGCGATACATTGACATGAGATACCCTGAATGCATCAGCAATTTGGAACTATAGAAGCACAAAGGATTTCTACAAGCTAGCAAAAAACTGAGAAGAGCCCGGATGGCTCTATATGGCCATACAATTCAGAGACCTAGCACACCCCTTGCGATGATGTTGAGACACTGCCAAACTGATCCTCAGAGACACGGTAGGCCAAGCAAAACTTACGTCGAGCAAACAGAAGAAGACTTGCACGAAATGGGAATCATCACAAACTGGCGGCTTCCCTGGCACTCCACAGAAAGAGATGGAGGAGGATAATGAACAAGTAACTTTTAATCTTGCCATATTTCCTTGCTAAACAACTGTGTGCATAGAGCAGCAGCATATCAAACGTGACTTATTTTGAAGATCATTGAACGTTTAGTGAGTCATCAACTGTGGATGGTTCTAGAAACCATCACGGCACTTTCTATTGTTCAGTCTACCTATGCAAAATACCATTGGACGGAAACTGCACTTCTAAAGGTTATGTCTGACATCATCATTTCCGCTGATGCAAGGAATTTTTCAGCTCTTGCTCTCTTGGATGTGAGTTTGCCTGTCGATAAAGTTGATCACTCAATTCCGTGACTCTGTCTCAGAATATGTCAGCGTATCAGTGGCTATGCGCTCTCTTGGCTTTGCAGTTATCTGATTGGTCGCACTAAATTCATTCAGTATGCTGGTGAGAGGTCATCTACAGCCACTCTACTACTTGGCATACAACAAGGATCGGTATTAGGACCCCTTCTTTCGCTGCTATATACGTCTGACCTTCCTGGCGTCATCCAGTAATATGGTTTCAGTCAGCATCCAAATCAGTAGGACTGATAGATATTGTGTAATGGCCATGCTCGTACACGAGTTGACAGCCATCATGTATGTATGTATGTTTATGTTAATTGTGTTACATTACATTAGATTAGATTACATTACATCGCATTATCCAGGGCTGGGAAAGTTACCCACAAACAGGGCCGGATTAGAAGAAAGTGGGCTTTAGGCCAAATGACCTGAAGGGCCTCTTGTTGCCAAAGGCGCTCCAAGAGGGAGGCTAGCCTCCCCTGGAAATTTTTTATTTATGCTTGCTAAATACTGCATTTCCTGGCTCCTGAGTCAATGTATAATTATGCTATTTCAATTACAGTAAGCCAAATTCCCTTTCCCATAAAATTAGGAAAGCAAAGGAAATTATAGGCGCAGTATTTCAAAATGCTTCACTGCAGGTTATATTCACTATTAGCCCTCAGGTTATATTTATTATTAGGTTATATATATTATTAGCCCGCGACAGAGAGAATTGGCGTTGCTACATGCCTAGAACCTGCCTTAAGGCAGAAAACCAATGATGATAATGAGGTTATATTCATCTTTACAGCGGCTTTGCAAGGAACGCGGTTAGCTCTAGAGTTTCTAATCTGGCAAGGGTAATACAGTTAAGCCTGTGTTAGCTGTCACCTCTATAGAGCAGCCAACCTGGACAGAAAGGCCATCTGTCTATAAATGTCATTTTCATCAGGTCCCAAAGGTGACCGTCATAGACAGGTTGCACTGTACCGTAATATATTACAGTTGTAGGCATGTTACAACTATATATAGGCCTATTACGATGAATTGATGCGCTGCTATTTCTACTTATCAGATGATTAAACCAGAAAAAACCCCTCTAAAACTCTAGAAATTAAATTCACATCTAATGAAACAATAGTCAAACTTTTGGAGGGCTTATCACTCTGGAAGGGCTTTAGGCATTGACCTATTGTGCCTAATGGCTAATCCGGCCCTGCCCACAAGTAATAACTAGTTACTAAGAAGTTACTTTTTATTTCAAATGTAAAGTCCAGTCCAGCAAGCTTCCCTGGATATTAGAGATTGGGCAAAATTCTAATTTAACTTTAGTTTTCTGGTTTTCGGTGCCAAAATTCGAAATAGAAAATAAGGCTGAATAATTTGCTTTGCAAATTATTATTTTTCTATACAGAATTTAAGAATTATTTGTCAAGTTAATGGCAAAACAAGGTTCCCGTAGTTTTCTGCCGATGTAGAGGCTACTGGGAAATTCCACGGGCGTGATCAGAATGGCTTCAGTTTATGAGATCGTGGGAATCGTTGCTGCATTCAACTGTGCTTACACAATGTCTTGAATTCGTTTCGGATTCATCTTATACTCTTTTATATCAATTACTTAATCACATGTGGTTACGTTGTTTGACAATTGCGCATGCGTCTTAATTGCCTTAATGGTTTTTCCGACTTGAGTTTGAAAAACCTTTACTTTGCTGTGATGGGTTCAATGCAAGGTGATTCGATCGTTGTCCGATATTGTTCGCTTGTCTCAGCTAATTCGTTGGTTGATTTTGAAGATCGTGATGGCTTAGAAATGTTGATCGGACAGAAAGAGTCTGTTGTTTATTGTGCAGTTTGCGGTTTGGCACTGGATGAAGCTGTGCTGTGAAGTGTCACCTCGACTGATTTCGGTTTTGGGTCATTCCACACTAATCATCATAGCTGTTAACCTGCATTGGTTGTTGGCTCAAATCAGACAAATTTGGTATAAACAAAACGGTAAATAATCAGCGAAGACAATGGTGTAAGTTATGTTTGAATTCAAAGTAAATTCAATTTTATATGAATTTATGAAATCTTCAAAGTGGAATATAAAAAATATATATCAACCCCGATTCCCGTTAGACTTTGTCAAAACCTCTACTACGATAGGCTTCAGCGACTGATCAAAAGACTTCTAGGAATATTTGGGCGTTACTCTATTAAAAACCGATATTTCTGCTAAAGCGGCCCTAAAATTGCGTGCCAAGAGCGTTTCAAGGGATTTGTTTGACAGTTTTCAACAACTTCCTAGCGCAAGCTCCTCTTGTTGAACAGGACCTAACCCCCGTCTTTTGCACGACTAGACGCAAGCAGCATTCAAGTGCTATTGTTCGGATCAAGGTAAATAGGCTCGGATCAAGTTTCACTTCACGAAAACAAAGGAGGTGTGATTAATTCATTCAACAGATGCATTCGTCATTCACAAGTCGTGCCAAAGACGGGGGTTAGCTCCTGTTCAACAATCGCAACTTCAAGACGTCGTAATTACGTAACCATGCCCAACTGAGACCTAATATTTTGCCATTATATTGGTTTGAAATGTATCTAGGCGTGTGCAAAGTTTAAAGAAAATCAAAGAGGATCGGATTCACAGCTCTGAAATCTTTTCACTACTACTTTTCTAATTTATTTATTGATGATGTTAATCAATTATACTAATAAGCATTTGCTTCTCGTCACTACGCCGTGAGTCAGCTCGTAGAGCATCTATGTTCTTTTGTCTGAACGCTGCAGCAAACAATAGATTTATAACTCAACACTGGTGTGTTATGTCATCAGAAAAGCGGGTGTCATAGCAACACAACTTTGTGGCGGGAAAGCCATTTCCGTTTGGTATCGCCATCAAACACCTGCTTTCGAACAAGTTGGAAGCCGCCGCGTTGCACTTGATTTCTTAGTCGCACAGCAAAATGAGGGCAGTGTGGAACTTAGAGCACAGATTTTATCATAACAAGTGTTGCTTGCTCGATAACCAGATCAGCAGAAAGAAGAGAGCTGTTTGAAGGAGCAGATGATTGGCATGTCACTGCGCATGTGAAGTTAGTGTTTGTGTCATCCTTCTGTGTCTACCGTCCTCGATAAATTTGAAGTCGTTTGCGCATTGGTTCTTTGTGTTTTACGGTCATTGAAGTTCAAGGTTGTTTATATATCTGTAACCTTCCTCTGTGATGCCCATAGACTTGTTGTCCCTTGTAGAACTGTTCTCTTGAAAGAAATAATTAAATCAGAAAATTATTCGATTTTTATTTTATTTTTTAATTTTAGCTTTTAAAGTTCGGAATCAAAAATTTCTAATACAGGACTTCCCTCCCGTCTCTACTAGCCTGGCTATGCTATCGCTGCCTCTGGCCATCTCTTTTGTGATTTAGCTTGCTGGCTACCAAAGAACTGAATAAGATTCTCTTTTTAACCCTTGTCATGCTCATAAAGTTAGTTAAATGAAGACTTGAAGTCGCTTTATTGATTGCTGATTGGTTGATCTCGAGGGACTAACTATGTGATTGGTTATATGTTGCTACTTTTGAATTGTTTCGAAAAGGCGTATACACGTCAATAGCAGGACAAGGGTTAAAATTAGACAGCTTAACGTCAGATTGAGGGAAACGAATGAGTCAGAAACAGGGCAGCGTCAAGTCACACACACAGGAAATGGTTGTTTGAGGGATTACAGCAAATTGTTGGCAAAATAGCAGTTCACACCACGCCTATTGTTGCCATATATAGCATATTTATTGCTGCTTTGTAATTTTCGGAAACGCTAGTTCAAACAAGCCATAAAGTTACTCGTTAGTTGGCAGGAAGTATCTTTGTTACTGTTACAAGTTACTGTTAATTCTGGCCAAAAAGTAACGAAGTTACTCTACAAGTTCCTATAACAGTAACAATCACTTGTAACTTCGCCCAGCCCTGTACATTACATTACATTGCATTACGTTACATTACATGATATTATATTATCTTACATTACATTATCCATTGCTATGGTGTTTTTACTCGAAACTGTAGAAGAGTTCATAAGTTCCTATTATGTTTTTGTAATGTCTTTTGCTTATGCTCTTCTATGAAGGTCCAAGCGGGATCAAAAACTCATTCTGGCGTTGTCAGTGTGCTGTTATCAATGATCAACGAAGGAGGCGTGCGATCTTTGTGGCGTGGTAATGGAGTCAATGTCATCAAAATTGCACCTGAAACTGCCATCAAGTTTATGGCTTACGAGAAGGTAGACATTGCTCCATCAGCTGCTTTATCTCTCTGTTTGTAGCTTATCCTCCTTTTATGTATGCATTTGTGGACATTGGAATCATCTTAGTTTTTGAAGGCTTGGAATTATGATAACAGCTAAAAAGTTGCTTTGCAGCAGCTAACTGGATACTTACAGGAGCTAAATACTGATTTGCTGTAAACACATGTTTCTGATACTATCAACACTGAATCATATGACAATCTCTTTGGCAGAGCTCTGTGTTCTTCCTTTTAGCTGTAAAAATGAACTTAAATTGCTACTGATTAAACAGATGTGACAAATTTGCTACTGTGAATCGCCTTTTTATCTGCTGCATTAATCTTTCTCCGTTTGTGAATACCACTAAGTGTCAAAAATTTCCAGCCTGGAATTTTATTGAATTGTTTGGATAATCTGATTACTTGTATCTTCGTTAGCGTTGCCTATGCCTAGTGATGTTATGGATAGATATAGCTCATATTAGCGTATCATTAATTTTTCTCTTTCATCTTTCTTTTGTATTTTGAACTTCCAGATTGTTTTTATTTCTTTTATTTCCTTCGCATAATGTTCTACTACAGACTTGTATTTGAATGAAGGACATCTCAAACAAAGAAATAACTTTGCTTATGATCCTAATCAGATCAGTTATTGTAGTTTGATGGCAGGATCTGTGCTAGTTAGTAGCCTATGCAGTTTTCTTCTACCATGTGCACTTGTGTTTACTTTTTATCTCTTTGCACAGATAAAAAAACTGTTTCTGTCTGACAAGGAGCAGCTGCATGTGTGGGAGCGCTTGATCTCTGGATCACTGGCTGGAGTTGTGTCACAGACAAGTATCTATCCCCTTGAGGTATACCAGAATGTAGCTCAATGAAAGATTGCCTGGCTGCAAAAGGGGCAGGGTCATAGGCCTTAGATGTAGGTGCGATGCTTCCTACAGCCACTAATTAATGTCAATGAAATGTTGATCTGGATCATCATCATTGTGAATAACCACCCCTACAACATTAGGATTTCCACATGCTTGTTAGAAGCATTCATATCCTTGTTATTCAGAATAGAGTCAATTTGAATGTCAACCTGACGCCTCTACTGACACACTCACGATGACCCAGTCAGCTACCTAGCTAATGGTTTGCACTCAAACATTGATAGAACATGTGTGGTTCAATTGCGTCGCACAAATAGTTGATATTCCTGTTGGTGTGTTGTAGTTATGTTGTTCAATCCCTTTTTCAGAAATAGTAATTACACGCAAGTTGTTTCTGGAGCCACTTTAATTCAGCATCGGGATGAGATGTTTACGTAAAGTAACATCTCTCATATCTGAGTGCACCCCTTTCAGCGTTTTTCAAACCTCTTTTTATTTAAAATTCATTTTTTTATGGTTGCTCAAATGGTCAACAGTTATTTGTTGATTTTCATTCTGATGTTGACAAGCATGGTCAATCTGCTTTCTTTGATCAATTTTGTCCAGCTGCTCAAGACAAGACTTGCCATTGGAAAAACTGGAGAATACCAAGGAATTGCCCATGCTGCAAGATCAATATACAAATCAGAGGGATTGCGTTGCTTTTACAAAGGACTTGCTCCAAGTCTGCTTGGCATTATCCCTTATGCCGGAATCGACTTGGCAGTTTACGAGGTGAGCGTCTTTATGACAAGTTATAAAGAACTAATTTGCTTGAGTTGCTAAGCAGCTACAGCCAGCATTGTCTGCTGCACATATTGGATTGAGTTAATTTTTCCGCCAAATGTTACAGATTTTCCATTTCTGGCAATGACTCGATGAGTGTTGCAATGTGGATAATGGTTTTGCATAATTGCAACTTTTGCCAGGATGTGGCGTTACATTTCACCAAAGACTTCAGATTCATACTCAGGATTGGATAACTTGCTTTTGAAAGTGACTTGGTTGGTGAAGAATTAAAGACTTGATGGCGAAAGGAGATAATGCCAAATGCCACTGTATATTCAGAATAAGGATCCTGTTAAGGATCCGATCCTGTGTGTATCAGTGCACTCTCTTCCACGGCAAACACGATCGACCCTTTCTCAGCTTCGCTCTACTATCGGTCACGCCTTAACAGCACAATCACTGACCGCTGTCCAGATTGTGGCACTGGACCGCATGACACACAGTTCTAACTGTGCAGCGAATCCAACCAACCTGCAGGCAGCTGACCTATGGAACAAGCCGGTCGGATGATGAATTTCGTCATGAGGCAGCCCGTTAGTGACCATGTTGTACGTCCGCTCTGAGTGTCATTGGGTGACGTTGAGGAGTGATGGTGTGGAGGGGTTCGCGGTTGGCTGTCTGTAGAATGAGTGTGGCGGCAGGTAGATAAGTCCATCGTCGGAGGTTATCAATTCAGCGAGTTCACGGCCGCGTCTCCTACCAGTAGGCATTAGTGTCAGCAGGCGTTCGGCAATGGTGTTGTGGCGTGCAAAGTGGCTGAGCCACTTTTGCTGAAGTTCCAGCACAGTTGAAGAGGATAACAACCATCAGTCGCCAACCTCCTGTTGAGCTCCTCATTCAAGACGTGGTCTCGCCAGTTGATCCCGAGAAGGCGGCGCCAGACCTCTCGTCCAAAGGCGTCGATGTGATTTATGTCACCTTCCTTCAATGTCCAGGCAGAGCATCCGTAAAGTATTTTAGAAAGAAGCAATGCACGCACAAGTTCTAGTTTTACTGTTGGAGATAGTTTCACGAAGGTGACATAGGGCGAGCCTCGGAGGGCTTGCTTTCCCATTGCTATGCATTGGCGGATTTCAGTTGAGTCATCAAGTGTGTGAGTGATGTAGGATCCCAAGTAGTTAAAGAGAGCGATGCTTTTGATCAGTTTACCTCTGAAGTTGAACGTCGCCTCGTCGAAGGTGTGTTGCACGACCATGTAGTCGGTCTTGTCCGGGTATATCTGTAATCCGAACGACTCAGCTACCGTGGCTAGGGTGTCCAGCGTGCGTTCCATGTCGGTGTTAACGTGCCATCGTCTGCCTAGCGGATTTCTTGTGTCAGCACATCTGCGATGTTCGGAGCTGGTATGTCGGCAATCAGCTCCAGTGTTCAGCAAAGTACTGTATTTCTGTACTAAAGTAAAAGTAAAAGTAAATGGCAAAAAAGTACTTAAGTAAAAGTAAAAAGTACTATGCTAAAAAAGTACTTTTCTCGGAAAAGTAAAAGTACTTTTGCTATATTCCCAAATCATGCAGGGATTCATTTAACAACAAGACGAGCAGAAAAAACAACAAGTTGGTTTTACACTCAAATTCAGGGCATCGCCTTTCTAGTCTGTAAATTCGAATCTGCAAATTCGACAATCGAGCGGCTTGAGCATTGTAAATGTCATTTTGAGGCAGACTCTTGCAAAGTAAGCAAGAAACAATGGTTAAACTCATCCCCATAGATAAGTTGTTTGGCAGTGGTGCTTGGTTTTGGCTGTTTCGCGTCGTGCGAGGCATAGCAATGGAACGAACGGTTGCAGCAACTGTTGCAAAATTCTTCTAATAAAGCGTGACTAGCAAGCTAGCAAGCAATAGCAAGAATGGCAAACCACTGCTAGCCTCGTTCTTACCTGATTCTGAGACTCGAGCCCAGTTCACCATCGTACGATAACCCATAGGTTACATTACTCATTGCCTAGCTGAGAGGCTAGCCTCGATTCTATCCTTGTTGCCTGCTGGCTATGGTTAGAGTTTAACCTTACCTAAATTCCATTTAGCAACATTAAAATAGTAGAGTGGTTACATTTTTGAAGTTTATTTCATTAATTTCAGAGTCTCCAAAAGCAGCAGTGCCATTTGACAAGCAACTTCTCTTCTTGCTTTCGCTTTACGAAGCGCGGAAAGCACGTGTTTTGACCATTTCACGCACGGCCGCTCACGGGTCATTCCATGCGAAATCGACAAGGTTTTGCCATCACCCTCTTCGATTTTCGTATAACTTGGTGGGCAGTTTCATCTACTCA
>OFHS01002035.1:0-23388 GCA_900245855.1 Calvadosia cruxmelitensis
ATCAATCAATCAATCAATCAATCAATTAATCAATCAATCAATCAATCAATCAATCAATCAATCAATCCATCAATCAATCAATCAATCAATCCGGTGATTATCCTCAGAGCAACAAAACTAGACAGAGCGAATCCTTACCTGTAGTGATTCTGTCGCTTTCCATGACGCGGTGAGGACTTCACGACCGTGAATGTCAATCCCATCGCCGCAAACAAACGGACCGTGGATAGTGCGAGCGACGCTTTGCGAGCGAAGATCCCAAACCTAATAACAATAGATTTACTGTAGAAAGGATTGGGAAACAGTCGTCACTTCCTTGCGTGGATTCTTAGCAATTAAACTTATAAACGAGCACCCCGAAACACATTTGGAAAGATTGATCAGCAACTATAACGATTGACTCGAGATGTGCATCTAATTACTATAGAGGTACTCTCAGAGACAGTTTGAAGAGCCACGCCCCTGGATACATAATGATCTATTATCATAGTGCAAACACAAGATCATTATTCTAAACATAGTGATCAACTATCAATTATCATATAATTATAGAGTAAGTACAAGATCATTATTCTTAACATAATTATCAATTATCATCAAAGCAATCGTATAATTAGTTAACTACAAGCTTCCTACCTTCAAGGAATGATCCCATCCTGCCGTAACAAAGTTTTGCTTGTCTTCGGGGTGGAACTTCAACGCAAATACTTTACTTCCATGACCGCACTCTGCTTTCGACGTATCATCCCTGTTTAGAAACATGAATCCCATTGGCATGATTAGGATTATCACATCCCTCCTAAACTGACTGCGAGGTTCATGTAGAGAGATTCAGAGGTTGATTGGAAGGGATGTGGTGTATGTTAATGTGCCTCGTTATTGTGAACATGGTAATCTCGTTTCCGTGTTGGTTTAAGTCATTGTGCAGGGCTTCTTTCGACAGTGAGGTGCTTGTTACCTTGGCAGTGTGTCGTGATTACGAACATATTTATTGTCTTGCCTTGGTGTCTATTCGGAGAGTCCTGATTACTGTGTCAAGAACGTATACCGTATACAGCGTTGTTATTGTTGTCAATTGTTACAAATAACATAACAGAGCGCTTAGTTTTGGGTTTGAGTTTTGAGCAAGAGAATCTTCGGGTTTGACGTCTGAGCCATCTTTGGTGGTGTTCGAGTGATTCCTTTCGCTGTTATGTTCGCTTTTGCTATTCTGCTCGCATTGCTAAAGCAGCGATCGCGTAACATCATTCAAATCATAGATCAGATCGGACTAATAACATTAGGTAAAGCGTGATTTCAAAATTGCTCAAGACAAGAATATATTCCTTCTTTCAATGATCAACCTTCTCAAAATAAGACTTCAGTCTTGGAAAGAATCATGATTCCAGTCTTCAAATTTCTGCTTAGAATTTAGGACTAACTGCAGCCGCGAGAAAAACTTTCTTTCATAAGATTTCGGGAACAGAATCCTTTGATATCAGGAATTCCGTTTTAGAATATAAATTAAATATTAATGATATAGTTACATATATAGTTTATTTGATCATGAAAAAAGCAAGGGGAATACAAGGTAGGGATAAATTAAAACAGTCTAGGTTCATATGATCAGGGTCATCCCTTAAGCAACGCTGCTTGTTTGTTTGAGAGACCCTGCCACTGACTTCGACCACACTGACGCTGATAGCCGACTTCAAACTTATCTGCTCCGTGGAAAAAAGCTTCGTAAGCTTATCGGATTTTCAGAATAAATGATGATGATGATGATAATGATAGCAAACTCTTTCTCAAAGATCAAACTTCCACTCTCCCGCAATCAAACTAGCCGACGTAGACTGACACACTACAGTCAAACCTGTATATAACGGCCACTCTTTATAACTGAAAATGACACTTTCTATAGAAATCAACCTAGACGGGAAGGGCACCTGTTTATAAAGGTCATTTTCCACATGTCCCAACAGTGACCAATATAGACAGGTTTCACTGTACACTAAAGCGACCACTTAAGAAGTAGTGAATGTAGCGTTCAAACACATGTCGTCGCTTAATACAGGCAAGCTGTGTTGTTATTATTTTCTAAGGGATCTTTTGCAGTTGGTGATAGTCAAAACAAGTTGGAATGTATTGGCATATGCCATTGTTGTCATTATTGTGTGACTTATGTATTGAGTAAGGGACCAGTGATGATGCCAGGGTAAAGCTGATCTTTACTTAGGAATTACTGAACGCAACTTACAGGGTTGTAAAAGGTACCTTTTAGAAGTAACTAGTTACAGTTAGAGTTACTCTTCAAAGTTATCATTCTCTAAAAGTAACTTTCAAACCTACTTACCCGTCGGCATCAAGCAGATCACTGCCTTGAAACAAATGTCGTAATTGAGAAGTTTCTGTATCATAGATGCGAATCCGTTTATCCTACGGAAGTATAAATATAATTAGTAGCAATCAATAAGGCATTACAGAATAAGGCATTACGGACGCAGTCGCGACCCTGGAAGCAAGCAAGACGAACCGCGCTCAAGGAGAAATGCGCAAACAACTCCGCCCTACTCACTCTGCTGCCATTTCCACCGACAGAAATGATCAGGAGAGGGATGGCACGATTGAATTCCACCAGAGAACAATTTTAGCATACCATGCACGTTTCGCTTGAAATTTTACTCTTTTAATGCAACATTGATTTTGAAGTACCGATTTATAAAAAAATAAAAATAAAACTTAAAAAGTAACATTACTACAGCAAGTATTATCTTCATGTATTTAGTTTTAATCAGTTGGCGTCGGCCTCTCTCGATTATTTGATTATTATGTGATTGAGAGTTGAATTATATATATAGCAATGAATAATAATAGCAATTGATGATAATAACAATTAGTAATAATTGCAACTAGTTTCCATAAATAAATTCGCATAAATGCATGCGTAAAATATTCAAATCAATAAATCATCATACAGCAGAAGTAAAGTCGCCCAAAAAGATTGTACTTTTTAACGAAGCGGATTGTATAGCCCATCATTGCCACAGATTAGCATATTTAATATACAAACATGAATATAAAGAAGATAAGAATACGAAGAAACGATTATCAAAAAGAACACCGGTAGTTAAAAATGTCAAACATTTTACCAAGTTAAATTATATAGTTAAGTTACTACAGTCAAACCTGTATTAGCGGTCACCTCTATCAAAGACACCTGTGTATAAAGGCCACTCTCCATAGCCCCAAAATGACACTTTCTATAGAAATCAACCTGGATAGAAAGGCCACCTGTCTATACAGGTCATTTATCTTAGGTACCATAGTTGACCGTTATAGACAGGTTTCACTGTATCAACTTGTTTTACCAGTCTTAGATATCATACAGACTGAGACGTTATCAATAAGAAAGCTGACTTGCATTAAACAACCATTTGTCTTAAGAGGTCACCCAGAATGAAACCTGATCAGTCATTAACGCAATTTATTAACCTGTACAGTATTAAAGTTTTCACTTCGAATTTGAACCCTTTCAAAAATAAAATAGAAGATTTGATTTGTATCAAGCGACCACCTGTTGCTTCACGAATCACTTATCCTTACCTGGCAACATGACGCATTATCATCATCAACCTTTTTCAGAAATGTAGCTTTTATGATACTGTAATATTATTCTTTATTAGTGTATAGTATTTTTTAATCTTTCTGCTTCAATTGTAAATATTCTTCTATATGGTTTTGCGACCTTGAATATGTAAGACAACTTGCCTGTACTTACAACACACCTGTATTGAGGTATATTGGTAATAAAAGAAAACAAACATCATCATCATCATCATTTATTCCGTAATCCGGTATGCTAATTAAAGCTTTTTTCACGGAGGAGATAAAGTAATGATGATGTAATGAATAGTGCAGGCTTCCTTGTGCATTGAGGCAGTATTTGACTTACTTTGCCTGTTGTTGCAAAACAGGAGCCATCATTGCAGAAGTCCATGGCACTGATTTCATTGCTCGTCTCTTCAACTGAGTCAATACATCGGAACGCGTCCATATCCCAAATTGATATTGCACCGTCGCTACCTTAAATACAAGAGACTGATTAAAAATATGATACTCTTCACTGAAATTTCAATTAATGGAAGCATAACATCAGACAGGGAGTGGACACAGAAAAACACACAAATCTAACAACTTCTTCATGTTCCTGTTTATGTTACAAAGTGGAAAACTTCACAGTTGCCTTGAGTGTATCCACTCTGTATATTGTAGTAAACGAATCCTTTACCCCTTGATTTCTCAACAACTTCTTAAATAACTAAAATAAAAAAATCTGACTAATCATGTAGCTAACATGCAAAAATAAATATTTTTACAGTAGTAAATAAAAGTGGAAGCTAAACTACTTAGAACAAAACGTATAATGAAGTAACAAAAGAATACCATATAAATGTAAATGTTATGAGGATGCACGAATAGTATAAGTATTATTACTTTCCTGTGTTTGCCTGTCAATTAATTAAGCTTATTTTTTATTTATTTTCGACAAATAAAAAAATAAAAACAATAAAAACAACAGAAACTTGTTAATCTACTGAGACAAGCCGAAGCACCTATCAGACCAGATTTTATTAATGAGCTTGAACTTTGCTTAATTATCTACGGTACAGCTCAGATTAATCGAGAAATATCTCTGAGATATTCAACTTCTGAATATAGCTAAAGAAAGGAGCTATAAAGGTATCTCATCCCAAAAAACTGGCTTTATTATGATAAAAGCCAAATTATGAACAAGCACTGTTTGAACCAGAAAGGCACTTTATTTTTACTTCAGAGAATTGAGATACATTCAACACAAATAATAGAACAATGTGATGAGGCTTTTCAAACAGGAGTACTGGATTAATGATAATTGTTAACAGGAAATTATACTTTACCTGCTGCATATAGCATGTATTTTGTTGAGCAAGGATAGAACTTTGCACATGTTACAGGCAAGCCAATCACAGAGCCGCTGTGGAGGCGTCTTGTTCTCTCGAGCGATGATGCAGAAAATATCTAAAAATAAAGAAATAGAATAATAATGATAGTCTGAATCAGAGTTCTTGCAAGCTAGAAAATATATAAAAACAACTAATTTTGAATGGCATAAAAACATTTACTTGTAATGGCTGACACATGGTCAGTGTGAACTTGATGTTGTCAATGTATAGTCATGAGTCACGTGACGGTAAGAATTTGTAAACGTGTCATCTTGTGATCATCCTATTTCCCGTCTGTATGTCGTTGTGTCAAGAGCGCTGTCTTTCCTATATCCTATGCTGCATCTCACGACCTGGAGCTCTGGCACCAACGACCATATATGTACTCCTTGGCACCCTGTCATCTCCCCCTGTCATAGGATCAGCAATACATCTACCAAATATATGTTATTGAATGCGAAAACTTCCATTTTTTCTTTCTACATGCTACCGAAATGTTTAATAAATTACCTCCAGGTATATTCGGGTTGAAATCAGATATAGTTTGTTTGTCTGCTTGTGTAGCCACTGATGCTATTTGACCCAGAAAACTGAGGAATTCCAATTACGTAGAAGTGAACATCTTCAGGAACAATCATAAATAGTCATGTATACATGCATTAGCGATTACCTTTTTTAGCAGCCACCTGCCTATAATGGTCAACTAATCCAAATGATTTCTCTGAGTGGCCAGCATCCAACATAAAATTATTTATTTTGGCTAGAGCTTGTATATATGTTGCTGCTACATCTAAGAGGAGCTCATAATCATTCCATATTTTACACTCTAAATAACGCAGACCATTTTGAACACTAATTGGCATTTTAGAAAATGCTCTGTGTTCTTGTCTCTTGTATCTGATAGCATGACAATTATTCTGAGCTGCCAAAAGCTGAATCTTAAAGCTTCAAGAAACAATTAAAAGCATTTTTGGTTTTTGTTGTCAGCTTGGTGTCACAATCTCTTAGTGGCGGGATACAATTGAACTGATTGAACGGCTATAGGTATCACTCACCTGCAGACCACCACTTCCCAGACCAACTGCCAACAGTGAACCACTTGAATTGTATTGTAAACAGAACACACCATTTTCATCACCAACATTGCACTCTTTGATGTCAGTCAAAGATAGCGGCCTGGCACTAGAAATAAGACATTGCACAAAAGTATAGATTTGAATGATAAAATGATATATTCATTTCATTATGAATATAAAAATATGTGAAATCATGTAAAAGCCATGTGAAATGGAAAAAGTACACTACGATAAACCATGTGAACCTACAAAAACCATGCGAAAAAGCATGTGAATTTGAAACAAGAATGAAAAATCATTCACATGATTTTGCATGCGTTTCACACACATTTCACTTTATTTTAGCTCACAGCACTTGCAAAACCTCAAACTCTTCTTTGACACAACCTTAATTTTGAACATAACCTAGCTGCTAGCTCAAATCAAAACTAAGTCTAGACAATAAACTTCTTGTCTTGTCAACATGCTAGATTAAACATGATAAATGCACCCATAACTTCTGTTACAAATTACAAAGATAATCAATCTTCTGTGACATGATGTGAAGCATACACTTTCCAGCAATAAGATAAACCAATAGCATTTAGTGCAACGCACACTACTACTAGGGTTACCAGACATCCCTTACTTCCCAGAATCGTTCCGTATTTATGTGCTATGCAATTTCAAATTTAAGTGATTTTGTTAGACACTTCTGCCCAAGTTTGCAAATGTTCCATATTTTTCCTCTGTGGTCTGGTAACCCAAACTATTACAATAAGTGAGCAATTGATTTTGGGTCAGTTTTTATGCATGATGAGAAACTGTCAAACTGAACATACAATACTGCTTACTCTCACCTTAGTGTTCAGTAATATCTGTTCGGCTCCGGAGTTTGTCAGACAATGCTTATTGAAGTACTGAAGACACACACGGGTCCAAAACGGACCTTGGTAGTCTAGGACACTCTGTTGTTTGTGACAATAACAACCTTATTGAACACAAACATGAAACATGTTGCTTGTCTTTAATTAGCTTGATTACTTCAAGTATAGCACATGTAGGTGAAAGGTTACCATAGAAGGGTGATTTACCTGTTGCTGTTGAACTGTGAACTTTCAATGAGCTTGCCTGCTTCAATGGCGTCATTTAATCTTCTCTTTGACCTTGACTGAGTAGACATATTTCAGGATTATCATAGAATATGACCTCCAGGTATGGGGAACACCTAGAATTGGCAAGCTTTAGCAGGCAGGACCTTTGTTTTCTGACAGCAATATCCTGAACAGAAGACAGAATCATATCAACTTTCACTTATTCCAAACAATCACCTTGAACAAACGACGGATCGATGTAGTCCTGTTTGGATTATAAAAGTTTACCGAAATAAAAGTTTGGCTCCAAATTAAAAGAAAGCTTTCATATCTGGCTTAAGAAGCTTCCAGATACAAATAATATCTTCTGCTACAAATAAGCAGCAAAATGCCCCGAAATAACTGAAGGAATGCTGTCTATTTGCAGAAGGTCAGCGAAAACTAGACAACCTACCAACGTTTGTTCTCTTGCCTTCAATTTTGTAAAACTAAAAGCAATATGAATTGAGATAAATGTGTACCTATTTTAGAAATCCTTTGAACACTAAACGGCGTCTTGGTTCCAGAATTAGAGTTCTGTAATTGGATCCTCTCTGTTGCTACAAACATGTAAACAAATTTGCCGCCATTGCTTAGTGACAATGCCTCTTCCTGGCATCGAGGCGTTTTCAAGAGGACATCTTTAGAAACGTGCTTCAGAAGCTCAGGACGCAGATTCACTACAAGTTATTGTTTCACATTTTGGTGCAAAGATGGAATCGGGAAACGATTCCGATCCATATGTCGAAGAAATGAAGCACTTTAAACGAGTGATTGACTCCTTTTTGTTTTACAAATCCAGCGCAACCAAGAGATGCGACCGTCGTGAGAAAGACTACCTCAATTTGGAACCACGCTACAAAGAGCATCTTCCTGACTTCTTGCGTCATTTGCAACATTGTAGGGCAGCGATAGACAGAAATTACGACTTTTTACAAGAGATTGTCAATTTCTCAGGTGGAATGTTCCAAAATATTGATTGTTCTACGGCAGTAGATGGACGGTTCAATTGTCCAAACCCTTTGAATAGTAGTGACATGGACAGAGTACGCACGACTTTGACCCAGTTCGTGAGAGACTGGTCTGACGAAGGCAAGGAAGAACGAGATTCGTCATACGGAATTGTCTTGGATGAACTCGAGAAATTGTACAGCCAATCTTATCGTCACAAGACCCGTGTTCTCGTGCCAGGTGCTGGCCTTGGTCGATTGATGCATGAAATTGTTCGTAGAGGGTTCATTTGCCAGGGTAATGAGTTCAGCCTGTATATGCTATTTGCTTCTAATTTTATCCTTAATCGAGCCCAGATGAAAAGCATCACGATATACCCCTGGGTACATCAGTCGTGTAACGTTATCAAGAGCAGTGACCCTTTGAGACCTATTGCCATTCCAGACATTGATCCCACTGACTTACCGCATTCCCCTGACATGTCAATGATCGCTGGTGATTTCTTGGAAGTTTACAACACAGCAGAAGATTGGAATTGTGTTGTGACATGTTTCTTTCTGGATACTGCCCACAATGTTATTGCATACATTGAGAAGATTCACCATATTTTGAAACGTGGTGGATATTGGATTAATTTTGGACCTCTTTTATACCACTTTGCTGATTTGCCAAGTGAAAGCTCATTGGAAATACCCTACGAGGAAATAAAAAGAATTATTACGAAAGATTTTAAATTCAAAATGATCAAGGAGTCGCTTGGTCACAAGACTGGATACATAAACAACAATCGATCAATGCTGAAATCAATTTATGAAAGTGCATTTTTTATTGTGAGGAAGGAAAATATGTGAGATTGACTGGCCAAATATAGCAAAGATCAAAATGAACTGTGGCTGTTGTGCATTCTATGTCAAAACGTTTGTTCGTAATACAAAACAAACAAACCTTTATAACTTTACAGATGAGATTACTCCATGGCATTTTACCCTTCGTCTGAACTAGTTTCACAGCTCAATTCATATTCCTCAGCACGATGAAATTGACTGCTTTTAGCTGCAATAGCTTCAGCTAAGCATGATAAATAGGATTTGTTTTCAGTGATTTTATCATTTTCTGCCTTGTCCTCGTACAGGACTGGATCTTCGTCTTGATCAGGGATTGCTTCTGTGTTCACTTTATCACAAACAACGTTTTCCCAAGACCTATTTATTTTGCTCTCATCTTTGTCAAGAGCCACACTCTTTGATTCTGAATCTGCTGAAAGCTTTTGTCTCCAGTCAAATGATATGAGCCCTACTTCACCCTCTTTAGCGGATAGAATGGATTTCAACTCTTGCAATAAAATATTTGATTGTTTTGTAGCTTTTAGAACCATGGGATCTGACTCTTCTCTCCATCTCTCTTCTTGCATCAAGTCACAATGTTCTGCAATTCCTTCAAACATTTTATCAGTTTCTTTTTCTGTGTGTATACCAATATCATGCAAGCTACAGATACTTCCATTCATATGCTGCTGTTTTTCAGTCAAATAATCTCCAGATGGCTTAACATTAGGCATTGACTCTTCTGTTCTCTCAGTAGGTCCATAGCTGACATTGGCAATTTGATCAAGACATGCAACAGTGCTTGAAAGATCACATTTTATTAAGTGTAGAACTGTATTCTTATCTTTGACAGTGTTAATCCGATCATCTTCCTCTTGGAGGTGGCTTAAAACATCACTCTTATTTAGCAGTAATCTTCTCAACAGAGAGAAGCCCTGCAAGGCAGATTTTAGATGCAGCTCAGCACAATCGAGCTTAGTCTCAGTCTTACAGTCATTCAAATTCTCAGTTGCTGGGGGTAACTTGATAGGTTCAAACACAAAATCCCTTGCCAAATGATATTGCATGCGTATGAAATATAAGCTGCTTTGGACATTTTCTGAAATAACAATTAGATGTTCTGATAGTTTCATGAGGAATTGTTGTCTGTGAATGCTATCTTGTTGTTGCATTAGATATATAGCGATACAATGAAGTAATTCTTTATCTTGAGCCTGTCTGAGACAAGAAATCTCCTTAATATCTTGTAACAGTATATCAGGGCATGATTGGATCCTTTCTAGCGACAGAAGATCATGAATATCATCCAGTTGCTGTTCCGCGAGCAGTTCACTAGTTCTCAGTATTTCACATTGTGGCTTTGCGTGTAGCAAAATCGATTGCGTTGCAGACCGTGCAACGAGGAAACGCTTTGCCATCCAACTTGAAAGGGTCCTACGTAACGGCAAGCACCTTTCTGGTTTGCAGCCCAGAAAACTGCTTCTTTCTAAGAATGTGATTGGCACTCCTGGGTCAAAATGATTCATCCCCATTGATACTACTTCAACTTCCTTCAAAAACAAAGTAGCTTTGTTAATCAACCGTGTTTCCACTTCTAAAGTCTCGAGATATGTTGACATCTTTCGTTGGATAGTGTTCAGCGTGTATTTAGCTCTTGATATTCGCCAGAGTTGGACCAATATTATTGTTGTTAACAATAGAATCACAAGAAACACTGGCCAAACATGAAAGCTGCTGCCGTTCACTCCAAAGTAAGCTACCACAGCCAATACTCCAACAAAGATAGACCAAAGTGTCATCAAATAATGAGATTGCAGATAATTTAGCAAGGGGTTGGCATGTACGTGTTTACGAATGGGACTAGTTTCCTGAGCAAAGGCATCCAGAATATATCTATCAGCGCCATTGCAGCGAACGATAGAGCTCACAATTGCATCGCAGCAGCTATTAATATCCTCCGCATAACATATGGGCCCATTCATTAAACCAATCCAGGTAAATTTTCTCAACATAAATGCCAGCAAGTCTACAAGCTGTTTGACTCTGTCGGCGGTAGGCTTATGGTGCTCGCCCGAGACTTCATGATTTTCATCACAAGATTTGGACACGCCTGGGTCGTATTCTACAAATGAATCGAATCCGCTGCTTTGGAGGTGCTGGTAGAGGGGAGAGTTAGCTAAAACCAAGTCTTCTTCTTCCTCCTCTAGCTCCATCACAAAGTTCACAAAAGTAAGCAATCATAGACTCACAGCCAAGCTAACTGCCATTCTGCCAACCCACAGTACCCACTGAACACTACAGTCTGATTTTCACCACAATAGCGCGTCCTTTGCCGTCCGCCTCGTATCGAAACTCCTCTGAAGAGTTTGTGTCCCCCTGGTGTCTTTTGCATCCCCGCAGTGTACTTGCGTCCCAAGTGGACACCAGCCTTTCCCGTTGATGTCAGTTACAAGCACGTGGTTACAAGCATGTTACTGTCAATAGTGCACTAGAATAGGCAATAAAAATGCCTTGCATCCCTTTCTGATAATGTACGTGTGCTCTACTTTCCTGTTAGTCGTTGGATTTGGCATATCCGACAAATTTGGCTTAATTATTTATGATTTATTTTATAACTTGAATATTTTTGTCAAATAATTATGTTTCTAAATGCGTCCAATCACATGGTAGTGCGTACTGTTCGCCATTGCTTTTATTCGTAGCCACGCATTGGAATTATCAAATGATATTGCTCCTTTAGAATCGTGTTTTAGTGATACAATACTATTGATAATCTCGATAATGGACTGAATGGATTTAGAAAACCAGAAGAATGGATTCAGAAAACCATTGTCAAAGGCCAGAAGTTTCGGGGTCTTTGCCAGAGGCGACCTCTCGATCTCACCTTGTTTAATTTGCTCTGAAACAGCTAGGGGGACTTGCAACTCACCAACCGGCATTTACGTTGGAAGCCATTTGCTCCCGCTTTCAGTTTCCATTGATAAGGGTATATCATAATAGTCAGATATACGTACATATTTTCAGTGGATGAGGGAAATGTTGTATTAGACTCCATGGTTAAATCTCGCTTTGCACATTGTAATTCGACAGTATACGTCACTATACGTTAGCACAAGATGATAATTATAAGTAACTCAAACCGAGGTAAGAAAGTGAAAATGCCTTTAATGGCAAGTGGAAGTACATAAGTTAAGACTTCATATCTGAGACCGCATTAAACAGGCAAAGAAGCGGAACAAAAAATCTACCAGTAAAGATCATGAAAGACATTGTAACTTTAAATTCCACACGTTTTTGGAGTACAATGTCATCGTCGCTATCAATGCAAGGGTAGATCACTATAATAATTTCAAACTTTCGAATCTATGATTTCCAGTTTACATAAATTTATTATCAATGGTGGTCTGCACGAAAGAAATCTCTTGTCAAATTCATCATCTTCTTCTGGAAATTCTCCTTAAGCTGCTTTCTTTTGCATGACTTTCGCATTCATAAAATGGGGTTTCAGGCACTCGAAACTTGATGACATCATACCCAGATACGGGCTCACGTGTTAGACGACCATTCCCGACAACAGCCCGATCATTTGGCGTATCCAAGGCGAGTAAAACCGAAACCTGTTTGTTGATCTTTGCAACAGGGGTTTCCATAACAGTAAATGTTCGGTGATCGATTAACGGTGTTTCTTCGACCACCCTTGGATGCCTAGGTTGCGATGTTGACAAAGGATTCGTTTTCCGATTATACGTTCCATTTCCTCTTTGCCGTGAGCTCTTCGCTGGCCTGCTTCTGTGTTCGTTTCCATTACGCTTGACCCGATCAGCTTCCTCGATTGAGTAGAATTCATCAATTTCTTTGAAGTCAAATTGACCTGATTCAATGATAGAAACATTCATATCGTATACGTAGCTATGGAATATACCATGGTAAATCAATTTCCCTTGCACAGATAACCAATGATAACGATATCTGGGAGGAAATAGGAATTAATTAACTCGTCTGTGGAAATCAATTAATTTTCGTAGGGAATACAGCTGGGCCTATACATAACTACGCTTATCACCCCCTCCATAAATAAAGAAATCATTCCTGTGTGGAAGCTACAGCTCCACTGGCCCTGCCTTCCGTATATATACAGTAATGTAGTGTATCGGAGACTATGATGCTTCGCCTTCTTTGATACCGTTGGCGTTGTTTAGAATCCGATCAGTTGCATACATGAATATACAATTATACATAAATATAAGGCTCCGGGAGATCCTCCCATGCATAGTCAGAGTCTTCTATTTACAGATGTTGGGACATCTGCAGTCATTTTATGGAAATCAAGCAATGAACATTCGAAGTATTCTGATGGAAATCGTCACGGCGACAGCAAAAGATGCCCCACCTCTTGAAAATAGAAGAATCAGCTCATGTAGCCTAAAGCTGCCTATTGCATTACTTACTTGAAGTATCGTCAGTTGGTACTGTCTGATCGTTATCTTCCTTCTTTAAGTGTGACGTCATTGCAAGTGAGCCGTTGAAAAACTCCATTTCGAGGTCTTCTGGGAAGGAGGCATCCTCTACGAAGACACAGAAAAAACAAAGAGTATCTTAAATCGTAACGTTGTTTTACTTGTGCATGAGTCAAGGGAGTTGAACTAACGTATAGTAATTTGGTGCCTTTGAATAAATCGTTTTTTCTAGTTGTTCAGTCATTGGGACTTTAGGATCAAAAGACTGGCGTAGCTCGACAAATATTTACGTTGGATGATGGTCATTTACGACATACAGGACTCCCACACACCTGGTGGTAACATATTTGCTGCATCGTTGATCAAGTGGTAAATAAATTCCTTGAGGTTTTTTACTCCTCTATTTTGTCCCGCTTATCACCTTGCAAAAGCTGATATCGCCTTAACGACCACTCAAGCAGCTTCAATAGAGTCCGTTTGCCATGTGTCATTGGAAGGCACCGGCTATACATAAACTATCCGTGCATATTGTGGGAACAAAAAGTGCACCGTCTGTTAGAATGACATACGAGGGAAAATATTTCTAGCACGCCAAATGCAATCAAAGGATCTCGATAGTGAGTGATTCTTGTCACACAACTCAGGGGTGTTTGTTCAGTTGTTTACACGGGTGAAGTATACAGTAGCATCACACTAAAGTAAAATTGGATGTTGATCAAGATTTCAGTATTCAGAGTCAGCTTTTCCTCAATAATAATAAATGTTAATATATTATTTTGCTTCTACGAACAACACGGAAATATTTGTAATTTCACAATTGCATATTAGCTTCTTACTTGCAGTTGCAAATGTACACTTAATCTAATGACTCTTGAGCCTTTGCTCTGGACAGTTTTAGCCATTAGATAAGCGTTATTTGGTACCAACCTAAAGCAAATGTAAGTTTTCCAATGCCAATATTAAAATTGTAGTTCATTTTAATGTCCTATAATTATGTCGTCACTGATTTTTCCGAAATATAATCATTATTTTCTTTTGAGTGCATGTAGCCATTTGTGAAAGAGGCTTGTTGATATTTGGTAATTTGTAAATTTCGGTAAGTTGTACTTATTATTGCACAACACTCTAGTTAATGTCAATGTGAATTTGAATCGCAGCGTGACTTGAAGCCACTAATCTTGTCCAACCTAAGTTGATTTCCCGATCTCGCAATCACTCCTGGTCAAATGGCTTGCATCGGAAGGCTGGATTTCAACATTGACTGGCAAAACAGCAGTGTTAATAATCTTTACGTATCTCTTAAATTGAAGCATACCTAGTTTGATTGAAACATCATTGGATTTTTTCTGTCTTTTTCGATTTGAAAACGTTTTCGTTGATTTGAGAACCTGAATCTTCAGTTCTGGGTAAGTCCGTTTCCTTTTTCTGTTGAACCTTCTAGTTGATGCATCCATGTTAGGTTTTGGCATGCGCAGTCTGTCACAACTGCGAGAAGAAAATATACACGATCATTCCTATGTTTGTGCTAATACCTGCTGGGTAAGACTTGGTATAGAGCCTCAAAGTCGGTCACTGGCTTTGAACAACTTGATTAATCAAAATAAAGATTATTTTCTCAAGTCTTTACAGAATGAGAATACATGGAGGAGAAATCTTAAAATCGGCCAATTGCAATTTGATATGGATATGGAGGAGAACAAGATTGAGGAAGAAGAACAGCAGACGTTAATCAATCATCTACTAAGACTCAATGATGCCACCATCACAGAATAAGATCACGAGAGGCTACACTTAAATAACTTAGCGTTGCAATGATCGTTGTTTTGATAACAATAATACACCAAGAGTGTTTGAAAGAAAGAAATCAATAATTTTTTACCAAAGGATAAGAAAACTGTACAATTAACTAACATCCGACTATCCAAAGTTCTTTATTCTTTAGATTTGACAAGACTGCTCGTTGCTTTTGAAATTGTGGCAAACCAAGCCTGGCACTACTATTTCAATTCAAATTTTGTTTTTTAATTTTCAAATAGCCTTACTATTGTTATAACGTATACTTTTGTCTTGAATCTACACAAATTATAAGCTAGTGACATTTTGCAGAATCGCCTCACCATTTCTTCCAAAATGTGTCACTCTTCCCGTTCATCCTTAATTGGCTCTCGATTTCCAGAAATAGTGGTTCTGATTTTGAAAAGGACAAGTCAGCTTTCGAATAAAAACCTAAAAGTATAGAAACGAAAATCTGCAGCCTTTCTACTCATAAATTAGGTTTGTCATTGTAGAATTGAAATATGTTTAGTAGGATATCTGGGTAAATTACTAAATTGGACATTTCATTTTCTCCCTAAAATGACAATAAATATTCCAAAATCTTGCAACGTTTGCGTCAAGTATTTGAACTGCAAAATAATGTTGAATTCATTGGTCAGTAATTTATACTCCACATACTGTGGTAAGCATTTCATCACGGTCCGTACTGCTGCGTATTATCAAACTGTAATTCGGCACTGTAGTTGAAAATTACCTGGTGTTCCGTGGCATGCACATTTTCCAGGAGGGAGAAAACATTTCCCTGCAGAAATGCGATATAATATAATATTATTAATATTATTAATTGCAAAAAGATCACCAATCACCATGAGTATAATTTTCTCAAAAAGTTGCAGCGTTCAAAACAGCTGTTTTTCCGTACAAGTCGTGGTTTAATTTCCGCGGGAAATTTGAGTTATTTCCAGACCTCCCGATAGATGTTCTCAATCCATCATGGTGGCCAACGTCTGGATCTTCGCTTCACATAAATGGAGTTTATGATGATAGATTTCTTCGATTTTGCACAATCTGCCTTTGGAACCACAATATCTAGTGATGTTGTCTGTACTGATGGATGTGAAACCTCAAACCTTATCAGCAGCGATGCAACGCTGCGGAGGAAAGGATTCATGGCGGAGAGATTTATCAAGCCCCCTGTAGAAATTGCAATCCAGTTGCCTTGCTACGTTGAAATTGCATGTATATCTGTTGCGATGAGATGTGGGAGGTATACTTGCTGTGGAATGGAGATACTAGTGGCTTCATCTGGTAGACAGAAGTCTGCTTTATACGATAACAAGAAAGGATTAACTAGCTGGCCTACGTCTTCAAATGCAGGAAGGACTGTGTACGACAAAAAGAAAGGATTAACTATTACGTCTTCAAACGAAGGAAGAGCTGGGAGTCAAAGACGTGAAAATCCCGCAGATTCGTGCAGTCTTTGCTGCGGCTGTTTTCCAACAGAGTTTGAACGTGATTTGCTTTCAAAAACTTCACGCAGCAGGTTGCCATTTGGTTTTTGCCAATTTGTTGGAAAATATGATGACGAGATGTCTCCCCTTCATAAAATCTGTTTCAATCATCGTATTTATAGCGAAAAGATGGAAAAATTTAAGTCAGATCTTGAAGGCTATCGTGAATTTAACTTGCTTGGAAGCAACCATCTCAGAAACTGTTCCCACGTGATTTTGAAGCTCTTTCGAATGCAAAACTCATCTGTGGTCTCATTAGGAGGAATTCACATATATGGCAGGCCCTCTCGATTAAATTGCTCACACGTTATAACGAAATTGAAATTTAAGCTACAAGATATTAGTATCAATTGTTGCTTGGAGGAGAATAAAGCAGAAACTAGCAATGGAATATCAAGTAAAAACTCAAAAAGTACACAGTTACAGAACATAGACACGGCTCAGGAGGAACCGAGCATGAAACTGAAAAAGAACAATGAAATGCCTGAAGAATTTATAGATCCCATTACCTGTGAGGTCATGACCAAGCCGATATTATTACCATCGGGATACACAGTTGATGCATCAACTGTTGACAGCCATGTTGCAATGCTTAAGACTTGGGGACGCTCACCTTCAGATCCTTTCACTGGTATTCCTTTTGCCGAGGGGGTCAAATGTGTTAGTAACATGTCACTGAAAGTACGCATCGATCGATATCTTTCATTGCATCAAGTAGTTGGATCTTGCAGGACTTTGTCTTCCCCACAACTTTCATTCGTGGGTGAAGTGGCAAGAATTTCAGGAAGGACACAACCTAAGTCGTCTGAACCTTCACATGAAACGGCAGCTATCAGTACAAACACTATAACTACACAACCTGACAAAAAAGGAAAACAATCAAGTTCGAGAAAACGTCCACATGAAGAGGATCTACATAGTAGCCTGCAAGCAGCTTTGGAGAAAACACGAGACACGATATTGAAAAGCAAATCAATCAGTACCAAAACAAAAGAGATGCAGAATGGTGAATGTATTTCATGCCAACAATTATCAGACACCAAGCAATACTTCAAGCTTGAATGTGCTCATATACTATGCAGAGAGTGCTTGAATTTGTCAATTAGGCCTACTGGAGGCATAACGTGTACAAAGTGTTCTCGAGTGTCATTACATGCAAACATTGAGCGTTTCTATCCGCAAGAATTACACTTTCTAACGCTCACGTGAGCACCTTTTGCAGTTAACACTGTGTAATTTTCTGCAGATCAACTATCTCTTTACATTCAATCTCGTTGCACTCATGACAATACAACAACGTAGTTACAGTAATATTCATTGCTGAATGCTGGGCATACAATAGTAAAGGAATTTCATTTGAAAAGTGAATGTGTTGATGTACAATTGTACATGTATGAAGGAGCAGGTGGATGCTATGTAGCGATGTTGTTTTAAAACCATCAGCACGGCAAGATTTCGCAGCTAAAATGTCTCTAAATAAATATTCTCCTTTGAGATAATTACTAACTCAGCCCATAGCTCTGAAATTAACATTCGAACGAGTTAAAATTGCTCCTCCTATTTTGAGTAATTTAAGATTGTCCCATGAAGGACTAGTCAAAATCAGGGATATCTCTGTAAGAGTATCCTTGATAGCCTCTCCACGCCATATACGCTATGGCCACATGGTAGAATCCAGGAATGAACATCAAGCAGCCAAGAATCAAAACAGGATACGTGCGATCAGCATACTGGAATAAAAAAGAAACCAAATTTGAACATGATGAATGCATTATGCACCTGTCTATGCAGTGAAACCTCGTTACTATCGCTATCATTTTCCAGTCAAAAATTGTGATAATAAGCGGGTTAAAATAGTTCACTTTGACAGAGCTTCATTCCCAAAGTGAAGTGATATTAAGAGGGCAGTGATATCAATGGGGTTACACTGTAATGGTCCTTTTGGGACCTGAGTAAAATGACCTTTATAGACAGGTGGCCTTTCTGTCCAGGTGAATTTCTATAGAAAGTTTCATTTTGGGGCTATGAAGGGTTGCCTTTATACACAGGTGGTTGCTCTATAGAAGTGGCCGCTGAAACAGGTTTGACTGAACAGTGCAACCCAGATAATAGCAAACAAATTAATGTCAAGTCTGCTTAATATTAGGCTCTTCCAGGCTCCACATGTTTACAATTTTTATGCAATCTTTTCCAGTTCAAACGTGGTTATCACAACTCATTCATCTTACATTTTATCCTGCACCAAAAGCTGTGATAGTAGCAGAGTTATATTGTCACAAAGCATTCATTGCGTATGGCAATAATGATTATCAAGATATAACAGAAGCTTGAGTAACTCTTCTGTTAAAATGGTAATAGGCCTATAAACCTGTATTCTAAATGTAAAATAGATAAAAACTCTGTATGTAACACAACGGGTCAATCGCATGACAACACTGTTTCATCTTTCGTCATCATCTCATGCTAGAGTCACGATAGTGTACCAAAGTATGGCTTTGGATTTCCTCTAGTAAGCAGTAACAGACTAGTGAAATAATACCTGTGACCTGTCTAAGAAAAATTCTGACTGCAGAAGGTAACAAGGCGCTGCAAGCTGAAGGGAATTAGCCAATCAATGTGCTGTTTATGCTGAACAGGGCTGGATTAGCAGGCCAATGCCTGCAGCCCTTTCAGAGTGATCGGTCCTCCAAACTTTTGACGGTGCCTGAAATGTCCTTTGCATTCCTAATTTTATGGGAAAGGGAATTTAGCTTACTGTGATTGAAATAGCATAATTATACATTGACTCAGGAGCCAGGAAACGCAGTATTTGGCAAGCATAAATCTAAAAATCTCCAGGAGAGGCCCTCCGGAGCACCTTTGGCGGCAATAGGCCCTTCGAACAACTTGGCCTACGGCCCACTTTCTTCTAATCTGGCTCTGGTGCTGAAAGAGCCGTGACATGTGCTTTGTATTATGTCTCGATAGTGTCCAAATTAAGGGGGCCATACAATCCAGCCTAAATTACAATAGGCTCATCGCCCACAATTTTTTTGATATCAGTCAAATTAGCTACAGCAATTGCCAAAAGTGATCTGGGAGGAGACACCATAAGGTAGAGCTTGAAATCTAGAATTACCTTGACATCAATGTGGCCAGTGAAAAGCAATGATCCAATGACCAATAGAAGAGATCCAAGCGAAAAGAGGAACACTGCCAATCCAATAGACTTCACTGGCACTTTAGGTGGTGGTTGAGTAAACTACAAGGCATCGACAATAGAACAGCAATCAGGAGATAATTCTGTTTTTCAAAGTTGATCTAAAGTGAAAACCTGCTTATAACGGTCACCTCTGGGACCTGAGAAAAATGGTCTTAATGGACAGGTGGCCTTTCTGTCCAGGTTGACTTTTATAGAAAGTGTCATTTTGGGATTAAGAAAAGTGGCCTTTATACACAGGTGGCTGCTCTATAGAGGTGGCCGCTAATACATGTTTGACTGTATTCTATGATTCTTAGGTAAAAAAGGGAAAATGTGAACATAACTTCAATCCTAAGAAGCTTTTGTGTTTTGTGTAAGCTCCTCACTTTCATGCTGTGTAACTGCTTTGTCACAGAGCTGGTGATAGCAAGAACGTTATCCTGACGTAGGCAACCAGCATGGAGGCGGTCACACCCGCTAAACACAGTATGCAACTCTTCCTTGATATTTTACTACTTTCTCTGGTACATGCAAAAAGGTTAGATCGCATTCTAATTTATTGTTAAGTAGTTATTGTTGTCAGTTGTTATATTTAGACTGTCAAGTCATAGCACGCCTTCTTGCACTGTTATAATTAGAGCAATCACTTGACTTGGTCATCACCAGGGTTCTGCCGACGCTGGTCGGAGCCGGTCGGGCCCGACCGGCACCAAAGTTTACCGACCAGTACATGGTAATTGAATGGTATGACTTTCCATATTTTAGTCACAGAGTCTGCGTTTTTATAATCAGCCTAGGTAAACTCAGTTGATCTAAGCTAGGTAAATAATTAACAGAACTGTGTAGTGTGTTGATGTCAGTGAGAAACGTGAAAAATAAGAGTGATCGGAATGATCATGAAATTTGGAATTATGTAGCAATAATGAAATGGTTGAAAATTTTAGTTTTGTAGGGATACTCTTCTGAGAAGAATTTTGTCTTACAAACATACTGCATCGACCACAAGCAAACAAATGGCATTAGTTGCATTAACAATGGTTTTCATGGTTGGCCTAATATCATTGATCGGTAAGTTCCAATGCCAACCCACCTGTGCATCGACAAATCCATCGTGATCTTGTCCTATTCGGTGATACTTCACAGATGGGCCGCGATAAGAAGGCATGACTGAAACAAAGGAAGTGATGCCATGCAAAAATGCAGCAAAATCGAGGCCTTGGAAAGTGTATACTATAGGCCAAATCTATAGATGCGTTGGATGTCCAAATCGGATCCGATTCCTATACTAGATTTCCGAAAAATTTTGAAATCCGAATCCGATTAGCCTAGATATTTTATAAATTTGGTTTCACTTTCGGGTTTATAAAACTACTTCTCTCCTCCATGGCCATTTGCTCTTGGGTAGTAGACAGAATCATAACCTTAGCAAGTTGTAAACATGATTAAGAAACTTTTTGCATCCAATATGATTCAAAATTCGGTCAGATTTCAAACTAAATTCCGATCTGATTTGAAATCCGAAAAGTTCATAATTTGATATCCGTCACATCTAAAGATATTATGGTAGAGCCGCCATGATCACCTAGACAACAAATTGCAATTCTCAGGTAGTCATTTGATTAATGTTGATATGCAATTATGGTTGTAATGAACTGAGCAGGAATTGTAATCAACGACACAATTGCTCTGAAAAGAAATTGAGAAAATGACACTGCCCATTGTCCGAAACACGTTTTAATTGCGAAAATAGATTAAAAAAAACATATTGGCCTGATCGAGAAGCCAGTAATGCAAATGCAAACAGTAGCACAAATTTTTGAAGTTGAAAGAAGACAATTTCCTTTATTAATGTTGTTAGTAACATGAAATAATGTGGGTTCAATTAACATAAATCATATATTAATCAGAATTGTTTTGTATATTCATTATTAATTAAGAAAAATAATTATGTTTTTCCGATAAGTGTCTGCTACTAGTCCAACCTGTAGCCAATGTAATTGTTACTCGTTCTCTTGCAATGGAAATTGTGTCTGTTTCATGAGCAGAAAACTGCTTGAAGTGATTTTCAAGAGGCAAAGGTTGTAGCTTCACGGAATCCACACTATCTCAGCGTTACGACTAATTTTAGGCAACGCCAATCTGTCAATACTTTACTTAGCTATGAATTAAAATGAAATGATTTTTCTCATTAAATTTTTTGGTCATCTGTAAACTGTCATGGCGCAAGTATATTTTCAACTTCTCGGATTCTTGTAAAACGTGCCATGTTTGGCAACTGGTGTTTACATGTTTTGTATTTGGTAGTAAGGAACGAGACAAAATAAATACAATGATTGAAATCTTATTTTCAAAATACTTTCATTCAGAGCATTCAAGTGGACTCCCTAGCAGGGGTACTTTTGGCACCTGGGGCTTCACCACAAATTTCTTGATCTGGTAATTTCAATCCAGCATCTGCCCCTTACTCAAGATATTGCTACCGCAGAAAGAAAGAATGGTGATCATGTACAATCTGACGCGTAAATTAGGATACGCGGATATACATTGATTTATCGTGATGTCTTGTGTTTCAGATGTTGAAACGTCAAATGTGTGTAATTTTGTTACTGATTCTAGGTAGGCAGAGCTGTAACGTAATTCGTTACAAGTAACTAATTACATGTAATCGTTACTTTTTTGAGTAATTTGTAACTGTANAGTAACTTTAAAGAGTAACTTTTCATTTTCGAAATAGAGTAACTTTAACTGTAACTAGTTACTTTTAAAAGGTAACTTTTACAGCCCTGCAGGTTTGACTGAACAGTGCAACCCAGATAATAACAAACAAATTAATGTCAAGTCTGCTTAATATTAGGCTCCACATGTTTACAATTTTTATGCAATCTCTTCCAGTTCAAACGTGGCTATCACAACTCATTCATCTTACATTTTATCCTGCACCAAAAGCTGTGATAGTAGCAGAGTTATATTGTCACAAAGCATTCATTGCGTATGGCAATAATGATTATCAAGATATATCAGAAGCTTGAGTAACTCTTCTGTTAAAATGGTAATAGGCCTATAAACCTGTATTCTAAATGTAAAATAGATAACAACTCTGTATGTAACACTATGACAAGAAAAAGAAGAACGGGTCAATCGCATGACAACACAATTTCATATTTCGTCATCATCTCATGCTAGAGTCATGATAGTGTAGCAAAGTATGGTTTTGGATTTCCTCTAGTAAGCAGTAACAGACTAGTGAAATAAGACCTGTCTAAGAAAAATTCTGACGGCAGAACGTAACAAGGCGCTGCAAGCTGAAGGGAATTAGCCAATCAATGTGCTGTTTATGCTGAACAGGGCTGGATTAGCCACAGTGGTGGATTGACTACTTTATTTTTGTAGTTCGCTACAATTACAACTACTCTCTATAAATGTAGTTCGCTACAACTACAACTACAGGAGAAATAAAGTAGTTCGCTACAAGTATTCGCTACATCTCCCAAAAAGTAGCTAACTACTTCGCTACTGACTACTTTCAGTTTCTTACAAAG
>OFHS01002036.1:0-23378 GCA_900245855.1 Calvadosia cruxmelitensis
CGCCAATTTGCATTATTCAACTTTGACCTGCTTTCGGAGCAGCCAAAACAACGCGCGTCTAGAAAAGTGTACTCAACCGGGGCCTACATTTTTCCCGGTACGTTTGCAGCCCATACTTGCTACAGAGTAGCAGGTACCCGGTTTTGTACCGACAAACAAAGAAACAAACAAACAAACAAACAAACATACAAACCGACAGACGTTTCCATATTATAGGGTCGTCGATGACAAGGACACATTTTGGCGCGACTAGTAAATGGCGAACACATTTGATGCATAAATTAGTCATGCCTCTTTTGTTCCTTGAATTGAAACTTGATTCGAACCATAGCAGTTGAATGCCGCTTGCGTTCACTAGTGCCAAAGATGGGGGGCCATGTCTTGTTCACCGGGAGGAGCATGCACTGAGGAGCTGTGAAACGTTGTCAAAACAACTCAAACAATTTTAAAGCCATTTTAGCAGAAACATCTGTAATTACTATTGTTAAGCCCAATTATTTGCAGAATTGTTTTGATCAGTCGCTGAATTCTATCGTAATAGAGGTTTTGACAAAGTTTAATGGGAATTGGGATTGATGTATATATTTTATTCCACTTTAATTTGAAGGTTTCATAAATTGGCATACAATTAAGTTTACTTAGAGTTCGAAAATAACTTACTTCATCGTCTTCGCTGATCATTTACCGTTTTGTTGATACCAAATGTGTCTGATTGAGCCAGCAACCAGCGCAAGTGGCCTTTGTTTATGGGTCTTACTAAATGCAAATTTGACGCCAAATCGTAACTCAAACACATCGCAATTATGTAACTACACCCAACTGAGACGTAATATTTCAGTAGTACATTGGTTTGATTTGTTTTTAACCGTGTTCAAAATTTAAATGAAATCAAAGAGGTTTGGGTTCACAGCTGTGATGATTTCTTGTGGAATAACCCAGCAGCAATCCTGGTGTTTATCAGGCAGTTAAAGACCAGAGAGTATCCCGGTTTCTGATTGAAGAGCTTCAAGATCAGGAATATAATTTTATCTTGGCTATCTGCTTTACTTTGGAAATATGCCTACTTAATGACACTCTTCTTGTTTTATCCAAGGTGCTGAGCGTGTGGCATCTGAGGTGATTTCATTCTCATCATATCCTGGCGGCATTGCAAGCACGGATGATTTTAACATGATGAGCAGTGGTCTGGTAAGTTTTTATTATTATCAAGAGATAACTCAGCTGGTTAAGTATGGCTCGAATACACATTGAGCATCATGAATTGGCAGAGGCGTTATCTGCTCCTGGCTTATAGTATTGCGGTGTTGCCAGAATAAGTGTGTACGTAAGTCGTGTAGATTTCTATGTTGTAATGCTGTGGGACACGGTTTTGTGGTCCTATTGTAGGTTCATTGATTGATTTGCAATGCAGTACTCATGCATTTCAGTGTACAGACGAATCTGACGTCTGTCTGATGTGTGACCCTAAATGGCTTTTGCATGAGACATATTCATTGTACTCTTTTCAATGATTGTCAATTTAATTGTTTTCTCTTGACTGTCATAATTGTCCTTTTCATCATCTTAAAACTGTGCACTTTAAATCACTTGAATCCTGATTTGCATGGGCACTGTCTTTGGTCATTTGATTGTTTTTGCAAGTAATTGATTGCCGTTGAACAATTGACCTTATTCCACAAACAAGTATTACTTTGGCTTAGATCCTTTGTTGGTTGGAGCTTTGATCATCATCATCATTATCATCACCATCATCATCATATGTATTTTCAAAACCAGGAACAATTTCAGAGATAAATGATAATTTGAAGATGTAGTACAATGGTCTCATGACTGATGGCGCAATCGCATTAAGAAAGTAAGCAGGAATATCATCAGGAGAGCCAAATAATTTGTTGGCATTTTTGCAATGCATAGAGAATATCACTGGACTCAAACAGAACATCGCAAAGAGCTGTCCAGCATTGAGATGGAAAGATAGGATTGCTGTAGCCATCAGATGTGAACAGAGAAGAGAATTGCTGAGGAAGCAAATCAACTTTTTCACTGTCATTGGTTGTGAATGTCCCATCAGATCTCTGGAGGGGAGACACACTGTTCTTCCTGTTAAGAGACTCATTTTTACAGGAGTATGCAGTGGCCGAGGCATGGTCAGTGTGAACTTGATATTGGCATTGTATAGTCACAGGATTGTATGAATATGTAGCCGTGTCATCTTGTAATCGCTCTCTTTCCCATCTGTACTTTGACATGTCAAGAACTCCGTCTGTCCTGTATTATACGCTATGATTTATAAGGACATAGAGCTCTGTCGCCAACAACCATATGTTCTCCTTGAAACTCTGCCATCTCTCTCTGTCATGGGGTCAGCAACATCAAACATTATATATATGGAATGCAAACCTCTCCTTGTTCGTCTGCTACAAGTAGAATGCTCTTGGATGTTTCTCCATCACAACATTTCGACAACATTTCTCTAGAGCCAGACGAGCATCAGAAGCACATGCTGATTATCATTGCATGCCATCTGGTGTTAACGATTCTGCAAAACCTTTGCTTTTCCTTGATGATGCATTGAATGTAAGATTCCTTAAAGCCATGGCGAGTTTTCTTTAGTAGAACAAATGGAGCAATGTACAAATAGTTGATAAAACTGTAATGTCGGATTTTGGGAGGTCATTGTGATGTACTTTGATGAAAGGATTATTAGAATACAATTGAAGAGAAAATTAATTGACTGATATAATCAGAGGAAAATGACTCCGTAACTGTTACTTGTGCTACTGCCAATTCATCTCTGCAGAACACCAGATCAAGCAGGGATGTCTCTCTTGTTGGTTCAGTGACCAATTGAACTAACATGTTTCATGACAAGTTAAGACACATGTTTGGGAAGCTGAAGAGGATGATGTAATTGTGGTACTAGACCAGTCCAATCTGGGAAAGTTAAAATCCCACATATTACTGCACCATAAGAAATATGTCACAGCAGGCTGTGATTAATGCAGATAAATGAGCAGACATGTCTTCATTGGAAACTGAACTAAATACCTGAAGTACATGGCAGTAAAATAACCTCATTCAAACACGTCAAGCGGCTGCCATTTTCCATAAAACTCTGATCTTATTGAAATCCTGTATGTTTGCTCTCCCTTACACCATGGCCTTTGCTTTGCTCAGTCAGCTTGAAAGGGTCTTTGCCAGATGAATAGATAGCGATGTCATTGGCGTACTGGCGGATTGAACAACCGGATGAAGACAATGAGTTCTTTATATCATTGACAAAGACGTTGAACAGTACTGGACCAATGATACTACCTTGTGGTACATCTGATGTAACATGTCTCCATTCTGAAATGCTTTGGCCCACTTTCACCTGCTGGTGTCTGTTGGACTTCTCTATCTGCATGCCAGTGACCATGCTCTGACGGAGCAACTTGTTCAAATTTTGCTCACCCAAGTGTCCAAAACGTTGATGCCACACATCCATTGACACTACAGCTGTTGCTTCTCCTTTGTGTAGCGGTACGGTATGTGTGGTAGCTTCTGGAAATTTACAGTCCAGCATGTAAACACCAGCATCAGCAGTGCCGGATGCTAATACACTCCCTGCGTCGTCGTTCACCCATGCTTTGTTGGTGCCAAGGGTCACAGTCTTATTTCCATCTGCAGTAGCTACTGTTACCAACAATAGGGTGCACTTATTCATGGCTGGTGCATACAGAGAGTTATTCATTGTTGCAGGGTTCTTCTGCCCATCCTCATGGATCAATTGAAGGGACCGTGTGCCTATGCCTTTGCCAAGGATTGTGGATCAATTGGTGAGAATAAAGTTCTCCGGTTTCTTAAACTGTGTGAAATTTCGAAAGAGCCCCTTCTGGCCAGACATGTGCCTGGAGGCACCAGAGTCTATCACCACAATTGATTTGGATGTTGCTAGAGAAGATGTATGAAAGCTGATGTTAGAAGTTGGTTCAGACTGGGCAGAAAGATTTGAAGAACAGGAAGCACTTCCAGATGTTTGGCTGTCTTTCTTTTTCTGTGTGGGACATACTCTGCTTCTGCAGTGGACAATGCAATGGACACCTTTACTCAAACAACTCAGTGACCTGCCTGCCATCATGAACATATTGCCAGATGTTAAGTGTCAGTCATCTCTGTAATCTGCCTAATCAGCCTCTGCGCAACGGACAAGCTTTTTGCTGATTTGCTTCCATGTACTTCACACCAAACTACATTGTAGCTGTACCTTTCAGGTATCTGAATATGCGCATCACCGCTGTGAGATGTGCTTCGGCGTTATGAGCCGTAAACTTTGCTGCTGCTCCCGCTGTGGTTTGATCGCTGCATACAACAAGCTTCCGATCATTGACTGATACATTGCTTGGTTGGCATCTCCACTGCCTAACACCATCATCCTTTTGCAAAATGACATTGACGTCTGCAGGGTTTGCTGCAGTATTTGCACCGGCCAAGTCAAACTACGTTACACAGTAAACGCCGACAGTGTTCTCATTGTTGAGCAGCGAAGCACCGGTGAGAAAGTTTCGTCATAATCAATCCCAGGCTTTTGCGTATAGCTTTTTGCCGACAGTCTGCCTTTGAAATATTCAACAGTGCCATCATTAGCATGCATCACCTTCTATACCCTTCTGCATCCTAGTGTCTTTTGCCCAGGTGGTAACTGAACGAGATCCCACATTCCCATCTCCCAGTGCTGTTAAAGTTACATCTTAAAGGTAACTAGTTGCAACTACTAGTTACTCCTTGAAATAATTAACCAGTTATGATTTGGATGATAAACCTGGCCATGTTCATCTTTAAGTGCATGTGAGCTAGCATGGCATCACCTATGCTTGCCACCAGCAGTCTTCGTATCCGGCCACTTTGTCGCCCATCTACAGAACTGGGAGTGGATGTACTTGCTTATCATAGTTGTCTTTACTTTTGCCTTGTCGCTGTTCTAGTGCTGCCTTAATCCCATTTGGGTCATTCAATTTAAGAAACAACAAGCGGTGATGCGTCGGCTGTGATTTCCGTGTACGTCAATCCATCAACAGTTGGGCTGGAGATAACCCCACATCATCAAAATGAGTGTTGCGATACTTTAAAGGCCTCAGAATGGATCCTTGCCTTCGTTGGACGACTTTTTCAGAATCCGCTTTGCAATTTGCACTGCTTGTTCAGCAACACCATTAGATTGTGGATAATCAGGAGAATTAGGAGAATGCGTGAAACTCCAATCTTTGGCAAATTCCTTGTGCCAATGTGTGGTGTTGAACACGTTTCTGGTGTAGCTGTACTGTGGTCCATTGCCCGTTGTTACCTCTTCTGGTATCCCATATTGAACGAAGATTTAATCATGTTGTAAATAACAACCGTTGCAGATTTTTCCCGAAGAAGCTCAACTTCGAAATGTTTCCAGTAATAGTCAGTGACTAGAAAGGTAGGCGCACCCTCGGTAGTCAAGTAGGTCGGAATAGCATGTGGCAACAGAGGCTCTTTGCATTTTTAGTTTCGACAGCACAGGCAAATAATTACAGCAGGAACGAACTGACCTAGCTGTGTCCTTTATTTGGGACGTCATTAGCGGACAGAGTACGTAATCTCTTGCAAAACTCAAACTCTTGCTTTCTCCAAGGTGTCTGCCATGAATATCATTTAGCACTGATGCTTGTAACAAGGAGGGTACAACAATGCGATTGTTCTTGAATAAAATGCCATCCTCGCCAGTTAGTTCTCTGCAGATATTCCAAATACGGTTTTTCTGCATCCAACATTTCATACTTGGTCATCAGCCATCCCTGTAAAACATATTGATGACCATAGAAATAGCCCCATCTGCCATCGATCAAGTTGATACCAATGTCACACTCTGAATAGCGGCTCAGAGGCTGCACTAGCTAGCAAAGATGTGTTAAGCTTAATGAAAATAGAGCGCAGTCTAGGGAAGTCTTTGAAGATTGACATATTGCTGTCACAGCTATTAAATAATGCCAACATCTCAGAGGCAGCACTTGTATGATTGTCCAGGCGTCAGCTCTTTGTGCTGGGAAAGAAGTCTTCATTGTCGGAGCTTTGGTCCTCTGTTGTACAGCTAAAACCTGTCTATAATGGTCACCTCTGGGACCTCAGAAAAATGACCTTTATAGCCAGGTGGCCTTTCTGTCCAAGTTGATTTCTATAGAAGGTGTCATTTTGGGGCTATGAAGAGCGGCCTTTATACACAGGTGGTTGGTCTATAGAGGTGGTCGCTAATACAGGTTTGACTGTAACGTTGACACTGGCCGCATCTACCACTTCAGAATTGATGTAGGATAGACCTGCAAAAGAGCAAAAATTTTATAATATCAATAAATACGAAACAAACTACGCACCTTCACAATCATTGTCTTGTCTTTTGTCCATGTGTTCTTAAATTTTGGATCGACCTGTGCTGCTGCAATGACTTCTTTGTCTTTGAGCATCAGCTCAAAACGTCTGTTGATGCCACTGCCAGAGACCAGTGCATCCACGCGATGCTGACAAGGACCAACATTTTGCTTCGACAGCTTTTCCAAGACCCGAGTGACTGTAGGCGCGAATTATCCTATTGATGTTGCTTTCTCCTTGCAAGATGTCAAGGCTTGTGGCTTCATTGCAGCGTCATAGCTCTTTAAAAACAGAGGAATTCTGTCGATTTGAATCTGAAAGTGAAACCAAGAAAATTGAATAAGCTGTGGAAGAATGAATACTTTGAATATATCAACAATTGCCATTTTAATTTGAGATATGGCAAGGAACCCAATGAACAGCAGACTACATGATCTGCTCGTTGCTAGCGTAAAACAATTAAATGATAACCAACGCAGATATAGAATACAACAATTAATGAAAGTCCAACACTTTACCTTGCAGTTTGTAGGCGATTGCAGATGGTGTGGAGGCAATTTCCCCCGCTCTCTAAGACAGCCTGCAGCAATCTTTGAATGGCCATGGATGTTGAGTTCCAGCCTGTAGCATTTGGTCTCAACAACACCATTCCACAAGCATCAGTCACAGCCTCGGTGCACTGAGCAGATTGCCCAGACTTGTTCCACAAGCTTTGGCATTTTGCAAAGGTGGCACGACAGATGTTCTTTTACTGCATGGCCATTGCTCTCCGCCAACAGTGAATCAACAGTAGCCACCTGGTTTAACGTATGAACGGCACATGGCTGGTGTCTTGGCAATAAGTAGTTGCATGATTCTAACTCAGCCTCATCAAGCAGTTCTTGAACGACAACCGGTTGCAAATCCCTCGACGGTCGGCATTCCAAATCTGCTTTGCTGCTTCCTTGAGAGGCATTGTCGTCGTTGCCGCTGTCCTGGTTGCCGGCAAAGATCTTGAAATCTTTGATGAAATTGGGACCATAGTCAGTGGTGGTCTTCACTGTTTTGTCGACTATGTCGAACTCGACAACGTGGATCTTTTCCAGCGCCTCAGAAAGCACATTGTAAGTGTGACTGCCTTCCAGTAGACAGAGAGCCAGACCAGCGTTTCTTTGCTCCAGATGAGGCTGTGTTCTCCAGAGGACTTTTCCTGATGGAGTTTCTATAATGTATGAATGTGACGAGCCAGCATGACCGACTACTGTTGCTGGAAGCCATTTCTTGTTGTGTCTGTGGCGTGCCGCTTGTCCTGGCCAGAGGATGCTGCTGTGTGTGGCACAGTGTTGATGATACCATGAGGCTGTCCCTTGCCACTTTGATAGGAGTTTCTTGACTTCCTCTGGCTCCATGTCTGTGGAAAGAGCTGGTGCGGATGTTTGTGGAGTGGGTTTTGTAAGGTTTGACCTTGCAGTGGAGCGGCTAGGGATGGTAAGCCGTTGCCTAAGAGTGTTTTTCAAAGGGCGGTGAGAGTTTCCTGCAGATTTTTGTTGTCATCAAGCATCTTTGTCAGGTGTATCTTTACGTTTTAGACGTATCGTTTTGCAGAACTGTTGGACTGTGGATATTGTGGACTTGAGGTTATGTGGCTGATTTGTGAAGGCTTACAAATGTCGTTAAACTCTTGGCTACCGTATTGCGGTCCATTTTCACTGATCAGGTACTCTGGAATGCAGCAACTAGAAAACTCTTTCTGAAGTGCTCGAGTGACATTTTCAGTCTTGGTCTGGTTCAGTGGTATGACACTTGTCCATTTGGATTACAAATCCACTGCTAATAGATACTGTATGCCTTCTAATTCAAAGAGGTCAGTGGAGACAATTTGATATGGGTATTCAGGTCTTGGGTAGTGGATTATAATTAAGGGCTCTGCTGGATTAGCATTACAGTTTTTTTGGCAAATACCGCATGATTCTACCATGTCTTTGATTTGGATAGTATATCCAGGCCAGTATATAGCAGATTTTGCCCTCTTCGTGCATTTTGATATCCCAAAGTGGCCGCTGTGGATTTCCTTTAGGGCTGGCTTGATTAATGATGAAGGGATGACTGATTGGGATTACCGGAGCAGAAGGCCTGCATATATTCCATGAGGTCATCTCTTTCTACCCAGAATGGCTTTACTGCAGGTGGCAAGAGGCGTCTAGATTTTGGCCATCCATTCCAAACAAATTTGATCAAAGCTTGAAGTGTTGGGTCTGTAGACGTGGCCTCAGCTGTGTCAGATTGGGCGTTGGCTGCTAGCACATCACAGATCCACACAATCTTTGCGTTGGTGTTATCAGAATATTCGCCGGAAAGGAATGCTCTGGACAGGCCATCAGCCAGAACTAAATCCGAACCTGGTTTGTAGCGTAGGTCGATCTCATACTGCAGGCATCGCAGTCTCATTCTGGACAGTCATGGTGAGATTTCAGAAATAGGTCTGTTGGCGATTCACAGAAGTGGCTTGTGGTCTGTTATACGTCACCATTCCCAGTATTCTTCAGAGGTCTTCTTTGTTTGAGGGAGGTGGCATGTCACGGATTGCTTTGATGCGGTATGGACCAATGCTGATGCTTTCTGTAGAAATAAGTTGGCCAAGGTATATCAGTGACTGCATGTTAAATTTACACTTGTTCTGGTTTAGTTAAAGATTGATTTCTTGACACCTGCAGAGGGTTTTCTCCAGTCTTTCATTGTGTTCTTTCTCATCCCTACCGTGAATTAGCAGATTATCGATGCAGAGAAATGATCAACAGCAATGGGGTGAAAAACCTCAGGGGCAGAGATAATCCCATAAGGAAGACGAAGAAATCGGTAACGACCAAATGGGGTTCCGAAGGTGGTCAAAAAGCTGCTTTCTTCATCTAGAGCTACTTGCATGAAACCTGTAGTTGCATCAAGACATGATAACACCGTTGAACCATGGATTTTGGCTAAGATCTCCTCAGCGATGGGAACTTATATCTTGTGACCATATCTTTCACAACTCTTCCAGAACGGGTCGTGTTCGACTCTGCACCGTTCGATGTCACGACATGTGACCTGGAACGAACAAGGTCTTTCCCATTAGTTGTTGTCATGGTAACACAGCGAGGTGAAGCGGATTTGACAGTCCCTTCGGCGACATCTCGACCAACATGCGTATTCTCGCGTTCTCCGATGTTTGGTTGTAACAAAGTCTTTACACGTGTCGATCGATCGTGTGTCAACTTCATTGCAAGCTTTGATGCAATTTGATGTGTGGGATTGACTGGCTGTACATCACGCAATGCCGAAATTGGTGTGATAGGACGCCGTTCTGTCAAGGCATGTAAAGGTGATGTGCCGATTGTTCGATGGTATGTGGTGCGCAGGAGATACAGCACACGACATAAACAGCGACGGGTTGGTAAATCATCACTTCTGTGCCATCGACGTTCGAAAGTACGGTGAAAACGTTCCACCATACCATTGGAGCGGGCGTAGCGTGGTGGTGAATGCCGTAATTGAATACCCCAGGATGCACAGAACTGTTTAAATTCTTCTGAAGTAAGCTGCGGCCCGTTGTCTGACATCAGCTCACATGGTGGTCCACGGGCACTGAAAATGGACTCAAGCGCATTCAACAAATTGGGAGTTTTCTCAGCACGCAACGAGAAAACATCTGGATAGCGTAAACCGTGATCAACTACGGACAGAAACGCCTGTCGTTCAAGATGAAAAATATCAACAGCCAAAGTGTGCCACGGTGATAGAACACCAGACGGTTGGAGCTCTTGCTCTAGCAAACGGTCATGGTGTTCTCGACAATACGAACAATTATCGACAGCAGCCTTCGCTTCGGCAGTAATACCAGGCCACCAAACGGAATGTAGCTGATTTAACGTGCCTTGAACACCTAAATGGCTGTCGTGCGCTAACGTAATCAATCGCTCACGCAACGAAGAAGGTATCACGATTTGATTATTTCGAGAAAATAATGTAGGATAAGGTAAAATAGTTAAAGAGTGACATTCCTTGAAATATGGATCGATTGATTCTGGCAATCGAGACCAATCACTCGATTCGACTGCGCGCAATATCTGCGATAGACCATTGCTTGCAGCAGTCTCAGTCGCAACATCAGCTAACGTAATGAAACCAGGGAAGAGTAACGTACCAGCTGATTGCACTGTGACTTCGGCAACTTGATCATAGTCAAAGTCAGACAAATTTTGTGTGGAACTAACAATCGGGGCACGAGACTGCGTATCGGGTAGCTGATTCTTGGCTTCCTGAGCTGAACGGTAAACAATCGAAGCACCGCACGGCACCAAATGTAGCATGATACGCTCGAGACGAGATAGAATCGAGTCAAACGGCTTAGTCTAGATTCTCTCCAGCGGTTTATGATCAGTCCAGAACTTGACAGGACCACCTAAAAGAAACTGCCGAAAACGAGTGGCACCAAACACAATAGACAACAGACAACGAGCGACTAGCGGTTAAAACTGGCTTCCACATGTCATCAACCAACTGCATCAGTACTGCACCGAGCCCATATGGACTGGCGTATGAAAGAACAGCGGTACGTGCTTCAGGGTTGTAAAACAAAAATGATGTTTGCCCTGCCTGCCAAAGTGCAGCCTTTAAAACGTTCCAAGAGCGCCTAACAGCATCTGCATTAAAGTCGCCACAAATGATATCACGAATTGCCTTGACTTCCGTAGACAAATCGGGCAAAAATTTCTGTGAATAGTTAAGCATACAAAGCACACGACGAGCTTCGACTACAGTCGAAGGAGGGGACAAATTCAATGCTTCCGTAATTTTATTCTGATCAGGGGCTAAACCATCGCCTGACAAATTGTGTCCCAGGTAAACGAGAGAGGATTGGGCAATTTTGCATTTACTTTTATTTAGCTTAGCACAAATACTGTCCAATTGAGCAAAGACTGCAGCTAACCTAGCGTCGTGCTCGGCTTTATCCTTCCCATGGACCAACAAGTCATCAATATATACCTTGCAGCCTTCTAGATCTGATATATGATCAGACATGACCTTTGAAATATTTCGGAGGCAGAACTAATCCCGAATGGCAATCTTACATAGCGATAGTTGCCTCGATGGGTCGCAATAGTTGTCAGTCGCTCGATGCTTCATCCAACTTACACTGATTAAAACTTGACTCGAGCTCTAAACTAGAAAATACCTTGCTACCTCGCAGATCCGCAAATAACGAATCGGCCGTAGAGATTACGAAGCGTTCCCGACGGATGTGTTCGTTCAAACGACGAAAGTTACCACAGATGCGAGGACGCCCGTTCTTATGCCACGCGACAACAATCAGAGCCACTTACTTGGACCAGTCACACGAGTCAGTATTGGTTTGTCCACCAAACGATCAAGTTCTTGGGCGACAGGATCGTGAAGACGAAACACCAATTTTTGCACTCCCTGTACTACCGGAGTAGCTTCAGAGTCAATTTGAATCGACGCCATGCCAATCTTTGGCAGCGTCTCGACCGTGTTTACCTGAACGTCAAATTCTTTTGGTAAAGCAAGCGTTGCCCCACCCAATTCCAAATAGTCGGTATAACTCAATAGAGGACATTTTAAATCAGTGATGCACTTCGCCTTGATGCAGACAGCTCTGGGCGTCGCAGAACATTTTAGAGTTCCGGCACCTGTCACAGCAATTTTCTTGCTATTCCACGGCTGAACAAATTGATTTTTCGCCGGAGCAAAGTCTTTTGCCAATTTTAAGAAATCCTCAGGGACCATCGTTGAAGTGGCACCTGGATCAATTAAGAAACATAGAGATTTACCACCTGACCACAGATTGACATAAGCACGCTGCCCTGGGAAATCCGTGCGCAGAGCGTAAGCAGAGTCGACAGAGTCTTCGGCACTGTATTCATCGCTTACTGTTGAGAGCGCAGCCGCTTTAGAACGCCGACCACCTCTTTGCTCCGGGCGTGTGCTGTCTTTCTTAGTCTTGGGTGTCGACTCCTGCTGGTTTGCCGTTGGGCATTTCTCTTTGAAATGGTTCAATTTTCCACAGGCTGAACACGTCTTTCAATACACGGGACATCTGGCCCTAGCGTGCGTTCGACCACAAAATTTGCAGTTCGTGATAAGCTTGCTTGACACTGCAGCAATCGACGGAGCTGTTGACGGACGAGAAACAGTCTCGAAAGTCAAAATCAGCTTAACGCAGTCAGAAATTGAAAGGCTGTCAACGTCCTGTTGCATTACCAAGTGCCGTGCGTCATCGTTTTCGATACCTCGGATTAGCAAATCGCGCAATAATAGTTCTCCATTCAAAATCGCATCTTTGTAACCGATTTCATCGTAAACCGAACGTAAAGATTGCAAGTACTCACTGATAGTTGAGTCGGTGCCTTGACGCAAATCGAATAGCTTGCAACGATAATGCAAGTGTCGACGCCACAATGCCGTTACATCCGGAGTACGCCGCTTTGAGGATGATCGTTTGTCTAAATTAACTGAGAAGCATCAAATGCGTCATCGTCTGCACACTAGTCTTGCCATCAGCTCTTTTGTTTGCTCGAAGTGTGCTAGAGGCTGTCTCTCTAGGATTGGACTGATTGCTCATGAACGAGCCCACTTTCGTCACCTGAACCCATCAGCTAATCGAGCATCTTCCCCACAGCAGTCATCAACGTCTTCACCCCTTCACTCCTGTGCTGTATGCCATAGATCCTTTCGGACTGGCAGCGGTCTTGATTCGCACATGAGGGCACACCGTAGCCGTGGCGAGTTGTAATGTATTTAGATCTTTGTTCTAGTTATTTGTATGTTTGAGGGCCACTATACTCGTTCTCGAGTCTGTTTTTTACATGGAGCAGAATTTATAATAATGTAATACAGAAATTGAAGGTATAAAATTTGTACAAGAAGAAAAAATATATATAGGATGGACTTTAATTATTGCATGGCATTTACAATATAGTTTTAACAATCAATTTTAAATTTGGTCAAATTTACAGATTGCTTGAGCTGACGGGGTAAAGCATTCCAAACTCTGACACCACTGGCCTGAAAAGATTTCAAGTGGTATTTCTGTACCCTGAAACAACCAGATGTTGCTGGTTGGGTTGTTTTGTTAAATGAATTACAAAATTTGTTAGAAAGATAGGATGGTGCTTTGCCATTTGCAATTTTCCACATCCAGATACATTGCAAATACTGAACACGTTGCCCGACATCCATCCATCTCAGTCTTCCTAACATGTCCTTGCGTGGCATCCTAAAATAATCCTCATACTTCTATTTTGTTATTTTTGCAGCTTATCTAACAATTTTTTATTTAAACACGCTCCCCATGCGTGCTATAGCACAATAATCACAATGGGGCAGAATAACGGTATTATACAACTTTTCTCTAGATTGAATAGATAAGAATTTCCTAGTATATCTTAAAATATCAATTTTACGGTTTATTTTATTTACAATTTGATGTACATCTTCTTGGAATGTTAAATGTTGATCTATTAAAGCACCTAAATAATTATTTTTCTTTTCTTGACTTAACATTTGGTTTGAAACCTTAAGATCAAAACTATCTACTTGATTTCGTATTTTTGGCTTTCTAATAATCATATATGTTGTTTTCTTCATGTTTAAGCTTAGCTTATTGGCACAGAGCCATTCATAAATAGCTTCAAAATCATTTTGTAACTGAGTTTCAATTTCAGCTATGTCCCTTCCTGTACAGTATAATGATGTGTCATCAGCATACATATTTACATTACAGTATTTTAATGAACTTGCAATATCATTTATATAAATAATAAATAGTAGTGGTCCTAAGATTGATCCCTGTGGGACACCAGTTGATGATATATTAAGGAAATCAAATTGTGTATTACTTGAATCAACTGCTTCCTTTCAGATAAGTAAGATTTCATCCATTTTAAAGATATTTCATTAAAACCATAGAAAGCCAGTTTTTTTAATAATATATCATGATCAACGGTGTCAAAAGCTTTTCTTAAATCAAGACTTATAATTCCTAGAATATTATTTTTGAATAATTCGTTTAAACAATAATCAGTAAAATGAGTCATACTCATGGTTGTTGAATTGCTGGGCGAAAACCGGATTGATATTCACTATGAATCCAAAACCATGTGAAAACCATGTGAAAACCATGTGAAGTGGGAAGCACCATGCGAAAAACCATGTGAAATTTCAAACACCATGTGAAAAACCATGTGAAAAACCATGTGAAAAACGTGTGAATTAGAAAACAGTGTGAAAAACCATGTGAAAAGGGCACTTTTCACATGGTTTTTCACATGATTTTCACATGGATTTCACATGGTATCAGTTCATAGTGATTTAAATAAAAGATTATTGGTTTCCATATAGGGCAACATTTGGCTATATACAATGCACTATGAATCCAAAATCATGTGAAAATCTAAAAATAGAAGCGCAAAGTAGAACAAGAATGACGATAAAGTCATATAAATCCGTGCTCATCGGCCATCAATCTTCGAAGAGATAAGAAAACATGGAACAACACCCAGTTTTACAATGTCCAATCAGTTTGCAGCTAGCGTTGCAGTTAATAATTAACCTTTAGGAATGTTCATTACATAATCATAATATAACACGACAGATCCGAGATTCATAACAAAAGGTACAGTGTAACCCGCTTATTAAGCGCAATAGTAATTTGCCAACAATATCCTTTGCTCTTATTAGGAATTGTGCTTATCAGGAATCGGTTAAGAGAGTTTGTACTGTTCGCATTAATTCGGTACATAGCAAATTGTTTGCAAATAAACGGGTTTTTCGCTTATCTGATTTGCGCTTAAACGGGTTATACTGTAGTTTCAATAAATAGTCTTTAATCTCCATTTCACTTATTTCATGAAAAACGAAGTTTAGGTTTTGAACATTATTAAATAATTTTTTGGTGTAATGTAGAGGATCTGTAGCTACTACGTGAATCTTTTCAGCTAAATGTTTACCTATATTCACAAAATAGGAATTAAATACATTTGATATAATTTTCTTATCTACAATTTCTTTGTCATTTATTACTAATTTAGAGATATTGGACTTTACCTTAGATTTAGAAAGCAGTTCATTTAAAGTCTTCCAAGTTTCCTTTTGATCTCCAACAACTGAGGCAGCAATTTTATCACTGTATTAAGTCATTTTGCATTTTTGAACATGATTTGAATATTTATTTCTAGTTGATTTGTATAACTTGTAATGATGTTGATCATATGTTTCAAAAAATTTGGAATAGTACATCTTTTAAAATCTTTTTAACTCCTTTGCTTGATTGTCAAAATATTTACATCGCTTGTTCTTTCTTTTTACTCTAATGCCCCTTACAGGAGCAAATTCATTAACTACAGTAAGGAATAGACTTTCCCATACATGGTAACATTCGCTTGCGTCTGTAAAGTTATTCAGAACATCCCAAGAGACCATTGGCAAAGCTAAATTTAAGAGATCCTTGTTTACAATTTTCAGATTTCTACAATAATAAGTGTGACTATTTGTATAGTATTTGATACTAGGAATGATAATAAAATTCATTTGATGATCAGCAATTCTACATTCAGTTACTCCTGCTACAACAGTTTCAGTTAAGTTAGATATAGTAAGGTCTATACAAGTAGCACTCTTATCAGTGATTCTAGTTGGAGTGGTGATATGCTGCTGAAAAGCATAATCAGAAAGTATGTCATTTAGGTAGCATGTATTTGAATGAGAAGTATTTAGTGTATTAATGTTAAAATCACCTGTAATAATCTATTTAAATTTACTATTATCATGTAGCAGTAAGAGCTCATGTAGCTGTTACAGCTGCTGGGTTAACGGCATCTGTTACATTGAACGCAAAGTGCTCTTCTTGATGGTCCTCATTGACTGCATCGATCTGCATACTCATCAAAACCAAAACGAACTGGCGCATGTGACTCCCTTGACGAGTGTCGCTGCTCTCCTGAGAGATCTTCCTTAAATGGAGCTGAGGTTAGTTCAATGATTTCTTTCTCTGGTGCATCTATCTCTTGCTTGTCAAAGCCCCCTTATTGAAAATAGTATCTCTTTTTATGACAACCTTGGCTTGGTTTCATCAAATAGACGGTAAGCTCTTTTCAAACTCTGGCGTAATGGCTAGACATGCCACACACGAAGCATGCACCACTTTCCTGTTGTTCCTGCCGCCCCGACAGATCTAGCTGATGACTCCATGTCGACATCACTGTTGGCCAGAACCTGTTTGGCACGGTCGACCATTTCTCGCAGTGTTGCAGACCGAGGCATAATCTGCAAGGCTGACTTGGCCACTTGAGGCAGGCCCCTGTTGAGGTGGCACCGAAGCACCCCGTCAATTTCATGACAAGAGTGGCCCGTTAGCTTGAGTAGCCTCCGCATGTAACTGACAAAGCCCTCCACAGATTCCGCTTGTCGATACTCCCGCTCGAGAAAGTCTCCCCATACCTGATGGGGGTTCAGACCAAATGCGTGGAGGAGGCTTGCCTTGACCATCGCAAAATGTGAACAGTCTTTTGTGAAAGTTCCTTGTATACAGCAAATGCCTGGCCTTCCAGCAGAAATGGCACAATAATTTTCAGATCACCGATTGTCTCACCAATCTCCTTGATGAGTTCAAGCTTCTCAAGCCACAAAGCGATATCCTCCTTGGGACTAAACTTTCGGACCTTTTGACTTGTTTGGACACCATGTTGCTGCAATAGCTTGTAATTCCAAGAGCCAACAAAAAGCAACGTCCTCTTCGAGTGTACTTTTTCTCTCTCTCTCTCTCTCCACGAGTTCTCACTTGTGCATGCGTACTATTTTTTTAAAAAAAGACTATTTAGGCTATATATTGAAATATTGAAAGAACATTAATAATCTGTAAAGTCCGGATTAGGGTCGAGATGAACTCGACGTCCAGAACGAGTCGTAGTAGATGAATAAAGTCCGCTGGTGTCAGGATCCATTGTCGTTGGCGGAGTTGGCTGAACGGCGACGGTCGAGGGAATATCAGCAGGAGGCATGGCCTAGATGACAGTTTAAGGTGGTCAATCGCGACGGTATCTTGGCGAGATCCGCGCTTGATGGTAAAGAGCTTGTCCTCACGTGACACTACTTCGAAGGGGCCTTGATATGGCGCCTCAAGTGGTCACTTCGCTCGGTCTACATGGACCCAGACATGATGGCGCGTGCGCAAAGCAGGAGGCACGAAGGAATCATGCTAGCGCATAGCAGGAGGTCGACATTGAACGTTCTTAAAATGTTCTTGTAGCTGCTGCAACAGGTGATGGCTGGATAAGAAATTCTTGTCCTCGAGACAGATACGTGGCACTAGTGGCTTCATGCCGGTCAACAGTTCATACGGTGATGTGCCATCTTCATTGGGCCAAATGCGTAAGGCAAGCAGAGTAGAAGGCAAGGCATCATGCCAGTCAGTGTCAGCTGCTCGTAGGATGGTTTTCAAAGTCCAATGCATGCGTTCCACAAATCTGTTGCTTTGAGGATGGTAGGCGGTGGTATGAACCTTGAAGAAACCAATCAATTTGGCGATCTCGCCCAGAAGCTCACTTTCAAAATTAGACCCCCTATCGCTAATTACGTAAAGGGGAGCAGAGTACCAAGGCATGGGTGGATTGACAGTATGACGAGTGACTTTTTTTTGCTGACAATTACGACACTCTTGTACCCAGCGCGAAATGTTGCGATGCATTTTAGGCCAGTAAAGACGGTCGGAGAGGAAACGACAAGACGCCGAGCGACCGTAGTGACCAATACTATGCATGGTGTCAAAGGCAACGCGACGACTTGGAGTCAAAACATAAGGGCGATGTAATATGTGTGACATCTCACATCAGAGTGAACCTTCAACGAAATCAACTTGAGACAAACCATCTGTTGGAAATGGCACAGCCTGCTGTGCAGCAACCAGGTCCTGCAGTTTTCAATGCGTCCACTGAGATTACAGAAACATTGGAGCAATCGGGAGAGGAAATTGACGAAGAAGGATCGATATCACAAGAAAGGGTATCGGCGACAACGTTAATTAGCTTCTCCGGGAACGTAGATAATATTGTAAACGAACTCTGACAGATAACTGAATTGTCCTGACTGTCTAGGCGAGTGAATGGTACTATTGTGTGAGTGCGAAGTTGCGGCAATGGGCTTGTGGTCGATAAAGACGGTGATCGTGGTGTTTTCGATAATTGATCTGAAACGCTTAACAGCTGCAAAAATAGCAAGTAATTCACAATCGAAAGTAGAATAATTTCGTTCAGCATTTGATGAACAACGAGAGAAAAATGATAACGGAGCAGATTGACCATTGTGTTCATGAAGAACAGCGCCAATGGCGTGAGCAGATGCATCTGTGTTAGCAGAATAATCAGAACATGTGGGATCGGGATGAGCCAATACTACAGCATCGTTGGTAGCTGCTTTGAGCGAAGCAAAGGCGGACTCATGTTCATAAGTCCGAACAAAAGGTGAAGGGGTTCGCTTGCGACACTGTCCCCGAGGGGTAGGCTGGATGGCAGTAGCAAGAGCCTGCAGAGGAGCAACAACGCCAGCAAAGCGTGGAACAAAACGGCTGTAAAATCCAAACATGCCTAAAGCAAGACGAAGAGCGGCGCAATCAACGGGAGAAGGTAACTGTAACAATTCAGATTTGGCCTTGGACTTGGAGTAAGGATGCCTGAGGGGTCAACACCATAACCGAGGAAGTCAACAGATGAAACAGAAAATAAATGTTTGGTCAAATTAATGTGCATGCCATATGCAGCGAGACGCTCAAGAACTTGTTCGAGACAGGTGTCATGCTCAGCTTGAGTTGAACCATACACCAGTATGTCGTCAATATAGGTGAAACAAACAGCACCTTGTAAAACTTCATTGATATAACGGGAAAATGTTGCAGCGCTATTCTTGAGACCCATGGGCATGCAAGTGAGCGAAAAGGCACCAAAAGGCATAGTGACGGTAGTTTTGTCAATGCCATTTGGATGGATAGGAATCTGATAATAGGCTTTGGTTAAATCAAGTTTGGAAAAGAATTTGGAGCCAAAGAGTTCAGTGTTGAATGATTGTATGACTGGCAAAGGATATCAATCTGGCTTCGTGATACGGTTTAATTAGTGCTTGATAATCATCTACAGGCCGAAATGCACTGGGTTCCGGTTTCGGCACAATATGGTGTGGGCTAGCCTATGCACAATTAGCACGTCAAATAATGCCGGCTTCAAAAAACTTATCAAACTCGGTGCAAACGATTTTCAGCTTGTTGGGATGGAGATAACATGGCTGACAAAAATAGGCTTGCCAGTTCTTTCAATGTGATGTGTGACATGATGAGTCCGTGGGCTAGAAATTTGGCAGGAATATGATGAACGGGGCAGGATTTCTAAGCGGTTGGTACGACGTGTCACTATCTGTTAAGACGTCAAAGAAAACGATTAAAGGAGAATGCATGCAACGCAAGAAAATCGATGCCTAAGATTGGCTGCGTCAACTCAGCGACAAAAACAGAATGAATTGTCTGAAGATACATGCAGGGTAAATGATTTTGTTGACTTGAGAAGAAGACCCAACGTGGCTTGCGCATTTCCCGGCTCTGGGGAGGCAGAATGCGACTGAGTTAAAATGGCCGGATTGCTGAGTTGTTTTGTCACCGGAGAGGTTGGCCATTCAAAGGGCTGACGTCATTGGTTCATCAGGGCACTGTAAAACACATGAGAACGATAGACACGCAACACTTGATTGAATTATAAGGGTAAATGATGAATGGCTCACAATGAGGCAAATTGGGAGTATTTCTGACTTTGGGAGTCAGATTGGTTAGAGCTGGACGGGACAGCACAGAGGAAATACACTTAACTGCGGGTTTCTAATGCACTGCACCCCAGATGGTATCTGCTACTTTCAAGAATTGGACTGACAGTAACTCTGCATGCCCCATTAATATTTCTCTCTAACATGTTTGTGGAGTGCATGTAACAGCCTATGTTGGACTAAAGTAGGGGAGGGTGTTATCCCTGATTCAATGAGCAACTGACTGATTTCCTTCACACAAATGGACAGTTTCTAGCTATCCAGAGAAATAGTGCCTAGGGTGTCCTCTAACCTTTGTTGTTCTGTTTTCTGGAACATCGCCAACAGTTGTGTTTCAGCGTGGTGTAGGCAGTGGCGGAGGCAAACAGGGCGCAAAGGTCAGTTGTCTGATGTCGTTTGGTAGCTCCTGAACGACATGCAAAAACTGACTTATCTCCGATCTAATGCCTCGGAAATTGAATAGACACTCGATTTGCTGGAAGCAGAATATGATCTGGATGTGGTGAAAGGGCAGTAGCTTGAGCGGTGCTGCTATCTTTGCCACTTCCAATGCTGTTGTGCTAGTTGCAGAAGAAATGCTTTTGTTATGAGCAATAGGGTCACATTTCACAATACATTCTTTGTCAATGCCAGGACAAACAAAACTGACTGCAATTTCAATGCAAGCTTCCTTTTTTCCGTCGCAATTTTCACCTTGGGGGTTCCTCTTCCGAATGCTTTCACCGCTTTATTGTTTCCTAAGAAGACCTTAATTGGCTTGTTGAATTTCTCATAATTCCTCATTCCCCGTTTTGTCCTTGTCATCATGTGCTCACTCACACCGTGATGAATTACGCAAATTGGCAGCTGTCCTGTACCATAGCATTCTACATGTAGCGGATAATAGGTTACTAATTAAACTTATTAACAGTAATATTAACTTAATAACTTCATAATGCTAATGGTAACTTAACTTAATAAAAGTGCCCTATGTCCTTGCAAGGTCGATCTCTCTGGCTAGAGTAGTTGTCAACGTCAGTACTTCACAGCCGTAGAGAAGGATGCTCTCAATGCAGGATTTAAATAGGTGCATCTTGATGTTATCCTTAGCATCAATATCCCACACTCCTGTAAGCTGCCGTGCTGCCACCCAGGCAAGCTGCCTGCGTCCTCTGAATGCATCTCGCTTGTCTCTAACTTTGCAGCCGAGGTAGGTGAAATCGCACCAGAGTCGCACCAGAGTCGATACACCAATCACTCTTTCCATCCGTCGCTGTCAATAGAGCAAACTCATCCTCACAGCTCGACGTTGCCACTTCGGCTGCTAGCATGCAAGTTTTGCCCTTCGCCCCAATATACGACTTGTCTAGCCTTCGGTCACGCCCTCTTCTGGCTCTGTCGCTGTCATCTCTTCCACTTGACAATTCCACTTGCAATTTTGCCTGGCACTCCTTTGCCCAGTGACCAGCTTTTCCACACCTATGACACACATTTGCCTGATGCCTCCTGTGCTGTTTCCCTCCGTTGTAACTTCCTTTCACAAGCAACACCCCATCGCTGTCCTGCATATCCGCTTTCTCGCGACGCTTCCTATCCTCATGAAGCAACTGATCCTTTACAGTGTCCCACTCCAGTTCCTTTTCAAAAATATTCTCCTATGCCGTAATTAAAGTCCCATAGGAGTCCAGCAAACTCCCCAACAGCGTAATAATAAAATCCCATTCGTCGATAGGTGCTCCCACTTCCTCAAGACATTCCTGCATCGTCTTCATCGCGTTGATATGTCCCAACATGTCAGTTCCCTCTGCCAGGACCATCTCTCAAAATACCCTTGCAACTTGTCCCATGCTTCTTTGGCTGATTTCACATCACACACATGAAGCAGTTGACTATCTGTCACCGACAGACAAATAGCCGTCAATGCCCTGTCACTGCAATGGCTCAGTTCCTTTGCGGTCTTTTCATCAGCGTCCTTCTTCGCAACTTCCCCGCCGGACACAATGCCCCAAGATTCTTCACCACAAGAACCATCGTCATCTTAAACTTCCAAGTGTTGTAGTGTTAAAAGAGTTCGCTACAATGGTAGAAAATATAACTCAGAAACTCAGAACAGAACACATTGTACTCCTTTCGTAGATATATTGCAGATAGACAGAACCGGGACTAACACTGGGTTGAACATGTCCACAGAAATAGAGCAGGTTCACCTGGTTTACTACAGGTTTACAAACTACTCCGATTACAATATAGGGCTCAGTTACCATTAAGAATAATATTACTTTCTAATCTTAACAAGTAGTTCTCCCTGTCAAACTTGACCCTCTTGAAGATGTCACCACTATCTTCTGCGTTGCTCGCCATGACGCCAAGCAAACGAAGTCACACGAAGCCAAACACAGATCAGAATAAGAACACGAAATCCGACACAGCATCTACCACAGCAAGATCAACGATTGTCTGGTCCATAGCCTGTAGGAAAAATGATTCCGTGTAATGGAGAGATCCATAGCTACCGACACAATGAATCAACATATCTTGCTCAGAGCGAATCTCACAATAACTCATCTTACTAAATATCACATCACACCACAGAACACCTTACATTACCGGAACATACAACTGTCTACATACAGTGACGCTTCCGATTGAACCACCACAATAATTATGTCATTACTAGTCATTCTTACTTTCAACACATCTGACAGAGAACTAGTATTTTGGGATTGCGTGCAGCGATTTAGCGGCAAGGGTAGACAATGGAAATGGTGGTCATTTATTGCCAAAGGCATTTGTTGTCATTAGGCTGAACTCAATCGATGGGCATGTTTGCATGTTAGCTTGGCCACCTTTGCCCAGCTGTCTCAAGAATCTCAATTTGAAATTTCATTTCTCCTTGACCCAGCTGGATGTGTTTCTTAATTACCACTCTCAACAATCTTCATACGATTAACGCCAATCTCATCCTTGTTAATGTTAAATACAGATACAACATTGGGCAAATACACTTCTCAATGACAATGTCCAAAGCAGCAGACAATGGCAGCTTCTCTCAATAGAGGTCATCCATTAAAAGAGGGAGGAATTGTGCCTCAACCAGTTATTTAAAATGTTCTTATATATTGATCACCATCAGGGGCGGATCCAGAAAATAAATTACCTTAGTCTCAAAATCTGGGACTAGAACCACGCCCACTTTC